>JBAJHX010000106.1:8015401-8033855 GCA_037176925.1 Amniataba percoides
AGATAGATAGATAGATAGATAGATAGATAGATAGATACTTTCATCACACGTGCATCGTCTTTCGGTGAGTTTTCAGTGACACCTCTGAACTTTTCATTTCCTCTCTTGCACTTTGTCAGTCTGTTTGCTCTCGTTCGCGGTTCGCCCGGAGGCAGAAAAAGAAAAGCAAAGAAAAGAAAAGAACAGGGGATAGCGGCAGAGAGATGCGCCCTCGGATGTTGGAGGAACAAGCCTCTGCGCGCTCGGCGGGCAGGCAGTGAGTCAGCCTGGGGATGAATAGCTGGAGAAGGTGGAGCAGGGAGGCACAGCTTCCCCTCCATGTGGGAAAGAGATTGAGAGGGTTATCTTGATCGAGGAGGAGAGGGAGAGGGAAGGAAGACGGGATGATGAGCAACGCCTCAGAAATGCTTCACAGCAAAAAAAAAAAGGGATCAATACAGTCAAGTTTAAGTCTAAGTTTTAAAAAAAGGCTGCAAGATGCAAACTAAAATGATCACAACTGATTCACAAACTGATCATCTGTCAGCTGAGCGATGTGGCCCCTGAGCAGTTTCTCACTGAATGTCTGGCTGCTTTGACTTGATCCTCTCTCTCTCTCTCTCTCTCTCTCTCTTCACACAGGCAGTGGTGTTGAATTATTGAGAGGTGGGCTGTGCACTTGGCTGGGTGTTTGATGATCATGAGCAGCGTGTTGAGCAGTGATTATTCTGATGTTCAAAGTATGTGGTAAAGCAGACGTTGACTGTGGTTAAGCTGATGATGAGACAGCACATTGAAAACATGGAAACAACACAGCAAGCACACTGACATTTCTGCGTTTTTAGGAGTCTTACAACTTGCTGTTTGCTTCAGGGATGTGATAATACTTCTGATTTGATTTGAACTATTGCAGGCAGTGGTGCAAACTAGTGAGCTGGATTTCTTTGTGGAAAATTGTGTGATTTGTGAACATCAGTGTGAAAAAATACCTTGATTCTTATTTGATTCACAGAAAATAGACTTTCCCACCTTGTTACTTTCTCCATAAGTAGTTTACTTCTTTTTAGAAACTCACTCTTAGTCCTTACTGAAGTGTGTGTTTGGATAAAACAGAGTTTGCTGCATCTTTCCATCTGACATGCAAATGAAGGTAAACCTCTCAGCACAACCTGAGGGCAGTGCTGGAGCTGCTGATACCGAGGCTTTGTTTTGAACGCCGGGAGGTGACGGCAGGTGTGTGTTGTGCGCTGGTACACATCTGTTTAAATACATGAGCTGCTATTTTGTCCCGCGGTCACACACACGCACCAAAACACGCTGTACTGTACACCGATTCTTTCATACATTGACAAAATTGAGTACACATCTACAGCTCGATTTTGTCAATGATAATTTGATTACACACACTGAACACCAAGTTCCCGACATCAACACACACACACACACAGACACACATGTCCATGATAGTGCTGTTTTCCACTGCACGCTGTGTTTGTCTCGGTCTAGCGTATCAATGAATTAATAGATGCGACTGCGTAGCCGCCCTGCTCTGGCGCACACAGGGGGGAGCTTTACAAAGAGGAGCAGTTTCCATCAAAATGAAGCACAACGAGTTAACAAGCGAAGATGTGTTTGAGGAGAAGAGAGAGAGAAAAGCAAGAGCGGTGGAGTTTGTACTCTGTGGCAGAGTGAGTCATGAATGAACAGCACCTCAGGAGTATTTTAGAAGTGAAGCTGTCATAAAACCTGTTGAAGCTCTTTTTTGTCTTGTTTGCTTGTTCATTTTTCCAGTTATTACTCCTCTCATTTTAGACACCCGCTGTCCCCCACCTGCTCTCTAGTCACCCTCATCACTCTCCTACAAGACCTGTACCGGGTTTCTTTCCCCGGATTATCTAATGTATTACTAATTTACTATGTCCTAGTGCTCCAGCCTTCTCTGTTTTTCACTTTCTCCTGTTTCTGCTGACTAATCACGTGTTGCCAAACTGCACCTTGAACTTCTTAACAACTAAACTATTGTTTGCTTTCAGCCTCTCTGCCTCTGAGTTCTGCTTTTGAGTCCACGTCTGTGTGCAGACCCCTTACAGAGGGCCAGAGAGCAGAGAGGGAAATCGGATGTGTCCGAGAAGGTCTTTTTATGCCACTGCTAGAGAAAATCTCCTCACAGTTGAATTTGGAGCACTTCTCTTTTCATTTGAAATCCTGTTCCTTAACATGCCGTGCCAATTATTACCATCATGACACAGCTCTGCAGTTTTACTATCCTGCCTTACTGAGGTGGCATCTTTCAACTGAAGTGGCAGTGAAATCACAGATGTTTGGATTCAGAAGACCCTCTCCCACATGGAGGAAGGATTGTCTAAACTCGTCAACACTTGTCTAAAATCTATTGATACGTAAAAATCAATCATCAACTTGTGACTTTCTTTTGCATTCTTCTCAGCTGAGCTTGCAGTAACATTGTGGAGAAGCTCTGTTCATTTGAAAAAAAAAAAAACAACTAATAAGATATGGCACAGAAAAGTTGTTAATGTGACCGGCTGTTTGGCGTCCTGTGTCATAATTCACGGCGGAGACTTTTTATTGAGCCATTACGTCAGCAGAAAAGCTGGTCCACCAGTTCTTCCACTGTACTGTGTAACTGTGTCAAACCCACGTATCCAGGCACTGGACTGTTAACAGTGAAATACGTGTCTGTGCCACATACTGACATGTCACCATTCGTTTGTTTTTTGTAGCCAATTTTTAGATCAGTAACAATAGGAAACATGAGTAGTTATAATTCCTTCCTGCCGTGCATAACCTGCAGAGCTCACTCACATTTCCATCTAATTCTGAACGCAGTACATTTACTCGAAAACTGAGGAGAGATCACGTGTTCCTTCACATTTTTGGATTTGCACCAGCTAAAATTTGACAGCGTTGGAGGATGCGGCTTTCATCCCTCATTTAGACCTGCATGCAGAAACTAAATCAATTTACCTCTCCCCCTGATGCCTGGCTACTCGATTTGTGTCTTTTCTTTGCCCCTTTTACAGCTGCAGTCTCCTTCTTTACAGCCATCCCTCCATCACTCATCCCCTCTCTGACTCTCCACAGGGTTTGGTCTGCAATGTTGACGGTCCTGATACATATTTTCCTGATGTACCATGGTGAGTTCCACCTCCAACACAACATGCGTGACCTCTCAGGTTGTAGGATGTTTTCTTCCACGTTGTTCTAGTTGTCTTTCCTGGGAAATACTCACAGTTCTCTGAAAGGTTCAGCTGTGGAGCGCCTGTGACATATGTCACATATTATTATTTGTAAAGTACCTTGAGGTTATCCGGGGGGGGGGGGGGGGGTTGCTTTGATCCTGGCAGACAGATTTTGTTATCATTACAGCTTAAAGTGAGATATTAAAAGATGTAATTGTGGATGTACCAGTGTGAAGACTGGCACGCTTAAAAGTTAAATACTGAAATCCCTGTAGCTTTTACAATGATTGTGAGAAGTTGGAGCTTAATTTCAGCTCAGAGATGACACGTGTTGCAGTCAGTAGCACTTGGTTAAGACGTGGTACCACTGGTCACAATATATTTGAGCCAATATAATCTCAGGGTCACAGGTTGCTGCGGCTTCATACCAGTGTTGACACTCAGCTTACAGTCCACAGATTTCCCTCGTGGTCAGAACTGCTAAAATTAGACCCACTGTGACAATACAGTGTGTTATCTGCAGCCAGTTATAAGACCTACATGATGACTGTGACCAGGCCTAAATCAGTAGCATGGCAGATCTTTGAGCCTTTTTTATGTGTTATTCACTGATTGAAGCCACTTGCTGTAGGGACTTACTTTAAATGTCACATGCACAAGTAACATGCAAGATGTCTCAGTAAGAGACGTTAATATTGCAAAACATTTTGGGGAACAGAAACAACAAAAAGAAAAATGTAACGTCCCTAAGTGGCCTTCACCTAAACCTAACATTACATTCTTTCCCAGCGGCCTTTCCATTTGGGGTTTTTACTCTGTGACAACTTCTTTGTGGATGAATTGAATTGAATTAAGAGGGTCATGTTTTGTTCCTCTCTGCGAGCAGGTGCTCAGAGTTCAGAGCCTGAGGAAGGAGGCTCCCTCCATTCAGGCGCCCTGGACCTCCCCTGGCAGGATGAGCTGTGCTGTGACTCACCTTCGGCCCACCTCACTGTGGAGGGGCAAGGCGCGCACGCACCAGAGACAAACCGCTCTGAATCAGACCTCCCACACTATTCCCGCTGCGTCTTTAGCAGCTCAACAACCAAATCACATCTTCATGAGCGCTCCGGAGGTAAGAGTTTATCCACAGTGTTTCTTAACAAAGAAATGATTCCTTATGTATTTTTACATAAGGAACTCTAACATGAGCCCAAGGCCAGGACATTGAGTACTTTTGCATCAACATAGCACGTCTCCAAAAAGAAAATTAGAAGACAAGTAATTAAACAGACTGAAGTCTCTTTTTGTCATTATGCTTTGAGGTTGATTAAACGTACAATATCTTTGCTCATACACTGAAGGAGTCTTGCTTTTTTTCATGGGAGAATCTTTAATTCACTTTTCTCACAACAAATATAGTGGTAGTAGTTGCATAAGATCTTAGGTGAGGTCATCCTTCATAGACTTCTATACTACTACTCCTCATATAAACATTCAATATTCATTTCACAAGGAACCATTTAAACAACTTCAGGAGATTATTCCAAAACAACATATAAAAGTAGCCAAATAGGCACCTGCATGAATGAATTCTGCAAAAGCCTTGATTACACTGAATGTAAATTAAACATATTTAAAGTATAGGTGGTGTTACTCAACTGATACAATAATCATCCAACATCAGTTCTTGGATACTGGATTGACTGACTGAGGATTTCTAAAGATTAATCTTGAGTATGTAGTATATGTGGGTCCTTCTGTTGTTTGTGCTCTGCAACTGGAACACACACAAGCCCCCGGGCGACATGATGCACGTTCCCGCGGGTGGTTTCGATGAATTCCACCTTTGACTTGTGGTGAGACAGACAGGACAAACATCAGCCTCTGCGTGAAGGAGCATGAGTGTAACTGTGCTGTTTACAAGACAACATTCAGTGGATACACTCGTGATGTCAAGCAGCAACAGGGTATCTGCACAATGTGGCCCCTGTTCATCAGAACAAACAGCGGGGTCGGTGCGACAGGGTCTCATAACTCTCCCCGCGGCACCGTCACTTGCCACTGATAGAGATGCCCTCAAACATCGGCCTGACAGGCTCATTACACTATAATGGCTCCTCAGCTGGCCTCCCGTCGGTATGGTCGACCACGTGGGTCACGTGCTGCGATCAATTCACGAGACTATCCGGCTCCCGAGGATTCCCTTTTATTTGGCAACACAAGAGAGTCAAACCAGCTGCTTCCTATCGGCCTGCTTATCTGGGAGATGTTTCAGCGCTGCCGTCAAGAAGAAAGATTGTGACGGCTCAGTTTAAAAAGCAACTGGGGGCCAGTTCAAGTGAGTCATAATTATAAAATGCTCCCTTAATATTGCCAGCGTGTAGGTGAAAGTGGAGGTGGGGCAATATTGAGACATGAGGGAAGGTGAGGAGGATTTGTTTGTTTGCATCGATCTGTGGGGCGCTGTGACGCATCCAAATCAATGGTGATTAGCTCAGACCTTCCAGCTTAATGTCTAAGCAATTAAACAGAGATGTTAAAGGCCCTTGCTGCGACCCCTGACGGCTTTATGAGACCTTTTGACTGTCAGAGATGCGATTCAGTGATTCAGCTCCAGATCCCGAGACTATGCCAAGTTTCTAACAGTCATTTTGCCCTTTGGTGCTCATCAGTTCTGCCTATTCTGTTTACCTTTGTTGCGTTCAGCACCAAAAACATCCTCAAGACAGGTGTGGGTTAACGTCTACGGAGGGCTGAAGTTAAACAAAAAACAAAAAAAAACCCAAACCAAAACAACATATTATTATCTATTATGATGAGGACGAGCTGTACATAAGGAGTATACAAAAAGAAAAAATATCTGAAATAAATACATAGCATATGAATTATATACAACAAACAACATGCAGGCGGGCGCCATCACGTTGGTGTGGTTAGATGCTGGTGTAATCCTTCCGTAAAGACAACTAACAACACGATGTCTGTCTGTGACATGCAGGTAACAGCACAGTATTTGTTTACCTTGTCTGTTGTTAACTATGGTGTAACCACGGTCCTTTGGCCGCCTGACAGCTGCAGTCATCCGCAGACACTGACACGCCCTGCCAGTCAACAGAGAATTCCTCATGCTTCTTCCTGGTAATATCAAAACTGTTAACAAAACATTTAAAACCTTCTGGCATTATTTTTGAACCACAAGAAGGGACAACAAGATGTGATTCTGGTCCCACTTTAAAAAGTAAAATCGCTCTGTTGGTTCATCACTGTAGTCCTGACAAAAATATCTCAATAACTACAGGATGTATTGACATAATGTTGGGTACAGACATTCACAGTCCCCAGAGGATGAATCCTACTGATCCCCCTTTTTGACAGCTATTGTCTGGATTTGCATGAAATTTGCTGCAGACATTCAAATTCAGGATGCATTGTGACAACTTGGACTATCCCAATACTTTTCCTCCTCCTCTTCAATCACCATCAAATTAAGATTTTACCAAGTAGTAGTAGCTATGTGGCTACCCATCAGCCTCAGCTGCACTTTGTGTTCAGCATCAAATTAACACACATTAGCATGCTAACACACGAAATTACTTTGATGAATATGGTAAACATTGCATCTATTAAACATTAGCATGTAAGCATTGTTGCTGTGAGCATGTTGCCGTGCTGATGTGAGGCAGAATGATGCTCTGACTTAAATGCAGCCTGCAGCTTCACAGAGCAGCGAGAGCATTTTTGAAGATATACATTAAACCCACTGTAACAATGAGTTCCACCAACATGTTGCTGCTGACAGCTATATATTCCACCCAGTCCGCTTTCACAGCGGAGGCCTCGTTTTCTGAATATCAAGCATTTCTCAGAAGCCTTCGTTAGGAGGTCACAGTCAGCTACTGTAAACGACGTGGCTCTGATCTTGCTGCTAACATGCAAATGTAATTTCTTGTCAGGCGCCTGTTTGGACATACTGTGCAGAATCGATGACAACTGGGAAAATGTCACTTGCAACCTTCAGTCTCTCCGTCCACCATCAACCTCACTGGATTCGGGTCTCATTGCAGTTAGCATACGGCGTCTGCTGTGAGTACGAAGCTGCACCCTTTTATTATTTTTTTTTCTTGTTGTTTTCTCTTTCCTGTCCTGTTTTTACAGAGTGTTTGAATTGTGTGTGTTTTAGTCTCATCTGCACCCTCCCAGACTGCTCAATGGGGGGTTAAATATGTGTGAGTGAGCTTTTAAGCATGTTACAAAGTCTTCATCAGCAGGTGAAGCTTCTTAGTTGTCATGCAACTTTATATGTTAGCTCTAATAAGTGGACCTGGAAAGGATTCTTTCAAAAATTAAACTGAAAGATATTTTTAACATAATCAAACCTTATCAATTTAATCTGTGTGGAAAAGCATCAACATAATGGCGAACGACTATGAAGTCAAACAAATAAATTTGAGTCACTTTTTTCTTTTGATTACCTTTTGAAGCGACAGAACATATTGTCTCTATCCGTCTATATTGCTAGTTGCTCACATGAGATTACATATATATATATATATATGTATGTATACTTTTCTCTACTGTTCACCCAGTGAGAACACAGTCAGTAATAAAGTATTCTTTATTACCCAGGTCCCAGAAAGAGGACACACAGGTGAGCGATGGGAATGCTGCACCTGATAATCCCGTTGTCTGTGAGGATGAGGACTCTTTCCTGTGTTCAGTCGCTCTTGACACCCTGGCTGGCTTTGTCACCGTGGTAACTGTCAGCATCTCCGACGCCGTAGCTCCACCAGTCCTACTCAGAATTCCTGCCCGACCTGGTAAGAGAGGGATGTTCTTTATCTCTCAGTAACTGTTTGTTTTCTCAAAAGTTCAGTCCTGCAGAATTAGTGAGCAAAGGCTTTTTTTCTGAGAGATACCAGTGTTTTCCACCGACCACTGTAGCTAGAGTTATCACTGTGCTGTGTGTTGTAGAGAAAGGTGGGAAAAGTACGAAATCAGTGGCTAAACTACAGGTAAATGAGGCAAGCTGAGGGAAGGATGGAGATTTTGCTTAACCTATCATAAAATGCTAATTTATCGAAAATCACAGACCTATTTCTCGTGTTATTGCATCTATCGCGAGGACAGATGTGAAACCTGTACACTGGTTCACTCATTTCTACTGAGACCTATTTTATATCATATATTAGTTAGATTCACAATCTTGCACCCAAAAAATAAATGCTTTACAAATTATTTTGACAACTGATATACATCCTGGTATTTGCGTTTGACCTCACTTATCTGTTACTTTTGAAAATGCATTACAGTAAGTCATCAAAGACAGCATGTTCCGGGCATTCACTGTTTTTCAAAGTCACCACAGTTACTGGCATTAGAGCCTGGTGAATAAATTCAGCCATGCATGTAGATGATGCAGGGCTCCTCAGTGTTTAAAACATACCCTGCTTCAAAGTAATGAATCTGGATAGATAAGGAGAAAGAGTTTTATTCAGTTGTGACTGGCAGACATGACCTGAATAGTTGAGAGACGCTGGGCCAAGGCCTGTGTGTGCCAGCGCAACAACATCTACGCTGTGAGATCTCCACAGCGATAGAGAAGGACTTTCCATGCTGTGTTTTCTCAAGCAGATCTTTTTGTCTAACTGAGCAGAGCAGAAACTGAGTAGTAACAATGTACCGCCCAGATTTGACGTTTTCTTCCCTCTTTGCTTCAATCCTTTTCTTCCTGTCTAGGTTACAGTGTTACTAGCGAAGGCCTCAACTTTAGTGTAAAGGTATTGCAGGACTGTCATTGGCTGTCACAGTCATATCTGCATTAAATGTAATATCTGATCTACTATAAATATTCTAGGAGAGCTTTTATAAAAAAAACAATGTTTTGAGCTTGAGTAATGTCTAAAAATGTGTGGTAATAAAATGGCCCCAACTAGTGATTATTTGCATTGTCAGTCAATCAAATGATTGTTTTCTATAAAACAATAGAATGAAATGAAAATCTATATATCGTAGAGCCCAAAGTGAAGTCATGTCAAATGTCTTGTTTTGTCTGACCGACACTACTAAATTTGCCTCAGTGAAGAAAAGTAGTAAATGCTGTCTTTACACCCTGTGTCACCATCTTTCAAGTTTCAGTAGTTATTAGCAGGTTGTTGCTGGTTGTGATTGCTGTTCAGCTAGATGACACTTGATGTGAGCAGTCACTTGTGTTTTTTTATAATAGTGAAGTAATCAGTGTTGCGTCTCTTTGAGCCACATGTCCAAATCTGCCCTTCAGGAGGAGAATCAAAATCCAGTCTCTTAACCGACGCAAGAGCTGTCTGGAAAATAAGTTGTTGAGCTATTACTCACAATGCTGAGTAATCTCTTTGCTCCTAGTAGACATCTTTGTGGTTTTATGAGACTTAATTATCCATTTCTCTATTATGTGTCGTAATTGAGTGAAGAGCTGCTACGCCTGTCTGACTTCAGTGAATGACAGTTTGTAAGTCTGGATCCACGCCACTCAGTCTGAATATTAAGGTCAATGTTCTGCATATTGGCTATTAAAAATTCCCAGCTACGTGCTTTGATTCAAAATCCACTCATTGACATTTACGCCTATAAGCTTCATGTATACATAAAGGCAAAAGGACAAAGCAAATTTTCCATTCAATTAAAAAAAATAGCAATTAAATTATTTTCTATATATTTCATTAGCTCTGAAGTGACTTATTTATTTCTTTAATATAGATAATCCTACCGTAAGGACTAGAGGAGTATTGATATTACTGTGTCAGGACAAGAGTAATTACAGCAAATGTCACCTTTATGTGCACAGTGGTCTTATGTCATGTGTAATGACAGCTATAAATAGTAAGAAAAACCACATGGTAGGGAATAGTATGTGATCTTAAGACTGCACTGTGGACCTTCAAATCCTTCACAGATGAAAACTAAGATATTTTAATTTGTACCATATGGAAAAAATAATCTTGATCCTGATTTTCTGTACTGTCATTGTAATGATCCGTAGGATTTAATAACCTTTATTGAAATGTGAGTTCATATTAAAACAGGATCAAAGCAGCGTTGGGGTTATGAGCAACACCCTGATGAGTGTGTTTATTCAGCAGTGAAAAATGTACTATTTATACGTGCAACATGATGGTCGTTCTGTTTCCACAGTGAAACCGAGCCCTCCAGTCAACCTGTCTCATATCCAGACCATCGAGGCAGAACTCATCTTACACTGGGACGAACCATCAGACTCTGACTCTGGCCCGCTAAAATACGAAGTCCGATACTCCTCCAACAGCTCTCATCCAGCCTGGCAGGTAACACCGAGCGTTGGTGCAATACTATCTAAGAAGTGATGCCATTTCCAGCGACACCCACTGGGAGTCATATGACCTGAAAATACTGGTCCCACTTTATAATGAGACATCCATTAATAAGGTCTTGTAATATGCTATTGATAATTGCACTTGGGTTTCCTAATTATTAGTTATAATGCTTTTATTTTGTACAGGTTTCTTACTTAGAAGTACTTTTTTTCAGGACATCGATTCTAATGTTGTTCTAGATAATGACTTATGAATAATATATAAAGAGTTTGTAGCCACTAGTAGTTTTACTACAAGTTAAATATAGGTTTTGCTTTATTAGAAAGTGGTCCCAAAATGGCCCAACCCGTGGGAGTGTCAGTGATGAGAAATGATTTGGTCACAAAGAAAGTCTTGACATCGGGTGCAAATTATACTTGAGAAGGAGAAGTGAAAGTCAGGTGTTAAACTTTTAATAGTTTGGTTACCACATGTTTTTTCATGTTACGGAGATACTTACACAAGTTGTGAGTGAGTTACGCACACACACCCACACACACACGCACACACATACACACACTTACTGCATTTGCCTTTCACTGCAGCAGTGTTGCTTTTATGTGCCACAACTTTCCACTGTGTGAGTGACATTGTGTTTATTTAGTGCGGCTGAATTGGAATTTCTCGTTTAGTGTACTTAGCATTCAACAGTGCACACAGTGTTGAAAGGTGGATCAGAAGCTCCATGATTCATGCAGCGGTGAGACTTTAGACCTACCATTTAACAGTCATGTAAATATAAAGTGGTTCAAGAGACTCTCTTCCCATTAGTTTGGGTGTTGAAGTCCTTGTTATGTTGTCAAGTCAGTTTTATTTATACAGCCCAAAACCACAAACCACTGCCTCAGGTGCCTTTACAGAGTGTACAAACCATAATGCCCTCAATCCTCACATCCAAATCTCAGTCCATATAGCGTCCTCCATCATGGAGGAGGCTGAGCAACTTCCAGTGTTGTCTAACAGATCTGAGCTGCACAGCCTCCTATCCACCATTTACCTCTGAGCCAAATAGCAACCGCAGCGATGGATTTGATCCAGTCATGGATCTACTACACCCAATTATCCTGAACTCAGTTTGATTTGTGCGTTTGCATGTGCTTGTTGTTTGTTGACTCTCTCTCTCTCTCTCTCTCGCTCTCTCTGTCTCCAGGTGGTGGCTGCTGCTGGAGAGACTAGGTTGCCTCTGGATCTAAAGCCCAGACTTAACTACACCATCCAGGTTCGCTGCTCCAGCCTGGACAAGCCTCCACTGTGGAGCGACTGGAGTGAACCTCACCACATCTACCTGGACAGTAAGAGCTATTCCCTTCCAACTGTTTAAAAAGTGATCTGTGAATACAAAAGACCTTCAAGTGGGGCTTTGTCTGTGTGTGTGTGTGTTTTTGCAGCTGTGACAGCACAGCCCGGCACTGTTTTTTTCAAGATTTTTCTTTGAAAATCCCTGTAGAGCCACAGTATTCAACAAAGGGTCGTGACTTCCTGTAGATTTTTAGAAGAACTGCAGAGTTCACTAAATCCAGATAACTAAAATAGAAATGGTGTATAAAGTCATGCTGGTGGGATGGCTTTAGAGATGGCAATCAGACCCACCTCTTTATTGATATATTTCAGCAACCACTGGATGTAATCCCATGACATCCCAGACATTCATGTTGTCCAAATGTCAAACTGTAATGTCTTTCTTGATATTTTGACAAACAAGAGGCCAACCTGTGTCGATAGAAAGTGAATTACAGCTTTAATATGTCAAGTTAGGTTTGTTTGAGTTGCTTCTTTTGTCAGCTGTAGTCTAATTGATTGTATTTTGATGTTTCTGGAGTAGAATCACTGATGTGAGCCACAACAGTAGTTTTTATGCTGATATTTCTTAGCTGATTAAGCAGCTAAAACTAAATACATTTCTTCACAGAAAAAATAGTCATTGGTTGTTCTGTTATTGCACACTGGCTCTTGTGTTTTCTTATAGTGAGGAGTAGTTTTATCTCCAAATGATTTGACAGATTAAACTCGCTAAACTTGTCCCTTTTCATTTCATTCTGCTGAGTAAAATCAAACCTGCGGCTTTAAAATCAGTGAGTGAAGTTACATATTTTGTCGTAATATTTTGCATATCTCATTTTCTCTAAGATTCAAACACTGACTTCAATTATCTCTCAGGTAGATCTATGTAAATGGTAAACTATTAAAATGAGAATAGCTCATTAGCCTGAGCTATTAGTGAGGAACTCATTCCAGGAAGGTCAGCGTCTACAGACCCTGAATCAGATGTCGCTGTCAAGTATGAAACTACAAATCACACAGAATGACACAACAGCTATGAAAAGGGAAAAAGAAAGCAAAATAGCAATTCTCAAGAAAGAAAGATGTAGATTTCTTAACAGAAGCTTTTAAAAATTTTGAAACTGAGAATTGAGAAATGAGAGCGAGAATTGGTCCACATGCTGAATGACCTTTTAACACCATCAATTCTTCACGTTGGCTGGGTGCTAGTCTGAAACCTCATACTGCTAATTAAAATGTGAACATCAGCCTGAGGCTTTAGATACGTGATAATCAAAAGCAAAAGATAAGGTGATTGATTTCACATGTGTGTGCGTGTTGCTGTTTGCAGAGGGTTGCTCTTCTTCTCTGTATCACCCGATGAAACTTAGAGCAAAAGCACGTCTGTGTGGCGTTGGGTTTAAAGTTTGAGACTCAGCGACTCTGACTCATGTCTCGGAAATGAACTGCAAATACTTTAATGGTGAAGAGATGTTTTCCAAAAACTGCAAAGTAAATGCAATGAAATGGAAGGAGAAGTGATGATTCTTGGAAAGTTTCTGAATACGTACCAGCAGTGAAATACAGCAAAGAAAACCTGACATGTTGCCCCAAAACAGTTTTTATCACACAGTTTGGACAACAATGAGTCATGACACAGCTTTTTAAATGAGTTTGAAAGTTTTCTTTTGTTGAGCACTTCACCTGTTTAGCTGATGAGTCATGTTTCTTTTGTATCTGCTGGCAGAACAGCCGGCTCCGCACAGATGTTTTGGTTGGCTGCGCCTGAGGAGGTGGCTCGATTACGGCCCTCGCGCTCAACCCACTTTAGACTGTGCAAAAATGAAAAGAAAGTTTTCAGTATCCCTGAAAAGTTTTTTTCCTTTTCATAAAAATGAACATGGAAATTGTGGATGAATCAGAATGAGTCAGGCGTTTGTTCAAATGAGGGTCTTTGTTTTATTTTCTTTTCAGTAATGTTGTCATTCATTTTACGTTATGTCTCATGTCTTAAGGTGTCTTCATTCCTTGAAGGTGCTTTGTATATATAAAAAAATGTGTGTGTGTGTGTGTGCAGCGGTGAGTTACATCCCTGAGAAAGTGGTGGCACGGCCGGGCGAGAACGTAACAGTGTACTGTGTGTTTAACGATCACAACATCAATGCCAGCATGGCCATGTGGATGCTAAACTTCAAGCAGCGGCTTCATCGCAACCAGTACCATCCAGTCAACCAATGGGTAAGAAAAGAAAAAAAACTCTTTCTGGGAACATTTCCAAAAAGTTCAATGACTTCCCTTCCCTTGAAAAAAAAAAAAAACAACACACTATTCTGAGTCTTCCTTTCCCAAACCAGGTCAGCCAGATCACAGTGCGTCCCTCTGAGACCCGCATGTATGACCTGCTGCAGTGTACTCAGGACTGGACCATCCCGTACAGCCAGATCTATGTAGAAGGTGAGCTGTGTAGCTCTACTTTGTCCACTCTTTGTAGCAGCTAAGATAAGTATTATGCAGGGTTAAAGACTATTAATCCCGCTATCAGATGTTCAAAGAAGGAAAGACACCATTTATGTACAGATTGTCCCTTTTGGCGTCACTTTTCCGCTGCAGTGGACAAAAACAGGAAAGAGAGTGGCGACGTGACGCCACAACAATGTGAACCAAAATAATCCCAGTGCACAGAGGCCGCTTCAGGTGAAGTTTGTTGCCGTAACTTAAATGCGACTGCCTCTCCCTGCACGTTTCAGGAGCTTCCATCGATATAAAGTGCGAAACCAACGGAGATATCGAAGCCATGGTGTGCAGCTGGAAGAACACACAGATGACTAGACCCGCGTTCAGATCCAGGTATGAATTTCACAGGAACCGCCCTTTTTTAGTCTAGTGTGTTCGGGTGTTTTCACAAGTTTTGGCATTGTGAATGAAAGCTCAGTGCTCAGGACTCAGTGTGCTGAAAAACCTGGAAGTTGCTGAACATAGTGTACGAGAGAGCACATTTTATTGAACACGCCCTGGAAATAGCTGAAGTGATACCAGGAAGTTTGTTTGAGCAATGAGCTGGAAGTCAGTGTCAGTACTACCTCTGAACTGAGCCATAGAAAGTCTCTGCGTTTAAAAAAAATGAAGCCAAAACCACAACAATATGATGTAATGCTTATGTTTCATTACTCTTTTTACTCATTGATGTTCCTCTTGTGCTACTATATACTATGCCACTGACTTTATTTCACTCTCTCGCCTCCTTTTTTACTTTTACTCCAATTCTGCATCTTTTAAATAAAGGTGTAAAAAATTCACCACATTTCATTGTTTGGTAGTTAAAGCAGTTGTCATTTTTAGTATAATTTTGGTTCATTCCAACGTTTGTCATTCTTGTTGGTAAATACACTTATTGGTATTCTTGCAGACATTTATAGTGTACCAGTTGAAGTGTAAAGTAGCAGACAATGGAAATTCTCCTCAGAACTGCACTTACTTACAGTACTTGAGTAAATCCACCTAGTTAGCACAGCCGCTGATCAGACTGTATAAAGGGAAAAGAAAAAAAGGAAAGAAAAGAGCTCTTAGAGAATAACGAGATAAAATCTTCATGTATTTATTTTTCTCACGCCAGGTGGGCTGACCTGCCCTGCGATGTGATGGAGGAGAGGGAGAGAGCGGGGGAGCAGGTGGGAGAGATGGGACCTGCTTGCTTTGAGACATTATCCAGGACCTGCACCATCCAGCCTGTGAGGATGAACTGCTACAAGCTCTGGCTGGAAGTGCCGTCCCGCCTGGGCCCCATCAGGTCTAAACCCATCTACCTGTCTCCCACAGATCACGGTGAGCGACATGCATCTTTGTGTGGAGCCTTTAAAGATCCCTCCAGGACCGTATCAGGGCTGAAACTGACTCTCTTCCACTTTTCTGCATTTATATTTTGTTTAAGCAGCTTAAACAATGCAACTGTCATCCACAATGCATCGGTTCACGTCACTGAGAACAAAATATTGAGCTTTAGGATATCGATTAAATCTCACTCAAGTTGAAAAGAGCATCAAAGGTGATCTGCTCACTGTCATGTCTTTACGTCTGCTTTCAAAATAAAATGTGGAAATATCTAAATAATATTCTTTTATTAATATTTGATTGATATAGTCTATAAAATCTGACAATCTTGAATTAATGGCTTTTATATATCTGAATGGTAGATTTCAAGGTAAACGAGGTTCAGTACTTAAATGTTTGTATAAGAATGTCTGTCTGAAGAGAATCTTTAAATATTGAAGGAAAGTACCATTACTATAACCCACTCTTCCTCTGTGGTGTTTGTCCTGCAGTGAAACCCCACGCGCCCACTAACGTGAAGGCAGTGAGCCAGAGCAGCAGGGTCCTGACGGTCACATGGGAGCCTCCGTCTCTGCCGGTTGAGGGGCTTCAGTGTCAGTTTCGGTACCACTCCCCGTCCACCGTGAGAGTCCAGCTGGAGTGGAAGGTCAGCTTGTCTCTTGAATTGTTTCCCCAACTGCAGGTTTTGATAGACAGTCTGGCTAAGTGGCACTGTGGATGGGATTTCACTAAGCTTTATCAAAAAAACAATTACTGTAGCAGGTAAAATGATGCTGTCCAGAACATTGCAAACCCTCTGATGTAATTACTGGGTAATTATCAACCTGGAGGTTTGCTACAGAGCACTTCCCCTGTTATTCTGCTGTAAAAAGCAGCATAGTTTACATTGAATTATTTCTCTAAAATGTTCTTGCACCTGTATGGAAGATGTTTACCCACAGCAAACATGTCAGAGTGACGCAGGATGCTTTGACATAAACTGGTCAGTTTGACATGATATGAGATCATGTTCTTCTACTGGAAAAATTCTTGCAAAAATTCTCTCAGAAATTGGACGCACGCTGTCGGTAGTTTCATCTTATCAACATTCATGATGATGAGGCTCATGGAAACAGTGTGTGTGCTCAGCAGATGAGTTGTTGCTCTTATTTGTCTTTTATATAAATAAGCACTAAGTAAGTGAGAAAAAAAACGTTTTGCCTGCAGATCCAGAGTCCAGTGTGGGTGCCGCGGGCGGAGGTCGCAGTGTCGGACATGTGCCGGGTGTACGTGGTGCAGGTACGCTGCATGCACACCAACGGCACCGGCTACTGGAGCGAATGGAGCGAACCGGTCTACTCCACACCTCAGAACAGCAGAGGTACAGTGGAACAGCATTAAGTTCACTTTCAAACTGAATTTCAAACAACACTAGCCTTTTAAGATGATGACAACAAAAACAACAACAACCTTGAGTGCTGCCTGATGTGACCTTTTAAATCACACCTGACCCTCTGCTTTTAGCTATGATGGAAAATGGCTCACATGCTACACGACATACCATCTCCTTCGCCACTAACACTGAGGCAAAAGCTGTCATGTGATGCATTTTTTGGTCTCCCCTCTCAGCTCCTGAGCATGGCCCTGATTTCTGGAGAATTCTCGAAGACGATCCCTACAGAAATAAGACTAATGTCACTCTGATCTTTGAGGTACACAAAAGTAGAATATAAGCATTTTTCAGGCGTCTATTTAAAACACAGTATTAAAAATGTTGCTTTTGCTTCCTCTTGTTGCCCAGCGTCTCCACATATCGGGGCAGTCCTACTGCGTGGATGGATTTATAGTCCAGTACCACCAGGGTGGCTCTGTGATGAGGGAGCAGATCGAGCTGGTGTCCTCGTACAGCTTTGAGTGGAACCAGCTGCCCCAAACTGTGACAGTGGAGTCCTACAACAGTCTGGGGAGCTCCACCAACAACATCAACATGACGCTGGAGAGACAGCCCAGACGTAAGTGAGCTGAAGACTGAGCTGTAAATATTTCTTGTCCTATTAAATGTTAACCATATTCTCTCTAGCTTGTTGCTGAATGTGACATGATGGTTAAATGGTTGTTAATCTGGCCTGTGTGCGGCTGCATGAATATCCATGAGGTCCTGCGTCATATACATACATTATGTTTTTCATTTAACCTTCATTCAGCTGTGGCCACAAATCACTTTTTCATGGCATGGTAGCATTAACACTGGGTTACAGACAAATAATATCAGAGAGAAAACACTCACAATATGCTGCAAATCACAGTTCGAAAGAAATGTGATCATGAAACCACAAAGAGTTTCATAAAAACAGTTCCTCTGCAAAACAATCTAAATCACACGTAAAAGCAGCCCTTGTCAAAAACCACAGATATAGATAAAACTAATCTAAAAACAAGCCACCGAGATGAACATCAGTTCACCTTTAACAACCAGAGGAAAGAGCGCACAGTTTCTTCAGCAGCAATTTGAATTCTGTAACATGCTGTTATGTTCCAGTAAGGACAAAGAAACGTGGATGTGGAGATCAAAAGGACTTGCTACAAAAGCGAATGAATCAGATTCATGGTCAGCACTTTCTCGCAGAGACACGAGTGTGTCTGGACAGATAACAACAAGGTGGTTAGTATTGTCCTCTCCAATCAAAACTTCTGAGAAACATGCTGAGTTTTTCCAGTAATATTTAAAAAAAATACTATTTTTCCTCCCCAAACTATGTGATAAATGACAAGACCAAAGAAGCGAAAACCACCTAACCTCTCATGTCCTCTCAGAAACATAGCGTTTCTCGAAAACCCTCAGTCCGACCATTTTTGAGGTTG
>JBAJHX010000106.1:8033955-8054967 GCA_037176925.1 Amniataba percoides
AAACCACCTAACCTCTCATGTCCTCTCAGAAACATAGCGTTTCTCGAAAACCCTCAGTCCGACCATTTTTGAGGTTGTTGTCCTGAAAAAATGTTTTTCATGCCTGTTGATTTGTCATTATGGCTAGTTTATTTCTGCCCTGGCCTTATAACAGGTGACAGAGAAAAATGTACGTCATAGCTGGGAACACTAAACAGACCTTTCTGGAGAGCCCGTAAAGGCTTTGATTGAGGCCCCGCTGCCATTAGCTGTAGAGTAGTATCAGTCCACTTGTTCTAATTACAGCCTTCTGTGAAATGCAGCAGGATGTTTGTGTGTCTTTCACTCATTGCTCATAATTCAGAGAAAATGATTTTTACCACCAAATCATATTTCCCATGAAAGGGCATTTGTTTACGTTTTTCCCATGACTATTTTTCCCATGACTACAATGTGTTTGCAGTGATACTGGAAGGTCAACAAACAGCCGGATGAATGAACTGATGTTGACAACAAGCTGAACTTCATTATACTCAGCGATGTCTTGTCTTCTGCATGTATCTGTATTATCTATGTTTCTTTGCTCATTTATTCATGTTTCACTTAAAAAGGAGCTCTGCTTATAGTGGCTGTAATCAGTATTTGTACGTCACTTACAGGTCACGTTGCAGTTCGCCTCAGCTCTGCAGAGCCTTTTAGCATCTTAGTTCAATGATTTGGTGTTTCAGCTCAAAACCTGACTGATTGGCTCTCAGCTCTCACTGTAGCTGTTTGATGTAGCAGACAGATTTTTTTTTCTGATAAAATTGTGCTTCATCCTTTCAGGAGAGTTACTGAGACATTTTTGAGGTGATTATATGTCAAATGAGAAAACTTTACATTATTTTGATTCTGTGTGTAAAAAAGGTTGAACCTCAGCAGTCATCTCAAAACGTTTGCACTCATTCAGCGCTGTCTCTTCTGTACCGCAGGCCGCTGTGTGCGCTCCTTCAGTGTTTTGGCCATCAACAGCACCTGTGTGTCCCTGTCCTGGAGTCTGCTGGATAACAGCTCTGTGCCGCTGTTCATGGTGGTCCAATGGTCTCCACAGAGGCAACAGGACTCAGATCACCACAAAGGCCAGAGTGGAGAAAGGTGGGCCAGAGTGCCCTACACTGACCGGCCCATCTATCTAACAGGTGACGTTGCTTCTGTTGCTGTTCTTTCTGTTATTTCATCTCTCAATTTAACTGTCAGCAGTGTGTGTTATTGTAAAAAAAAGACTCCCCCAGCATGATTTTAATGTATCATTTCAGGTGATTTCTATGGCTCTGAGGACAGTGACTTCTGCTTGTACCCTGTGTTTGCTGATGGAGAGGGCGAGCCAGTGTACGCTACAGGTATGCACCAGTTTTCAGCCAACTGGTTCAGCATTAAAGCGTTAAAGCATTGCAGAATGCCAGCAAAGTGCTGTTGATTACAGGTCTAATGTGTATTTTTACCCTGTTACAGCCACCAGAGGAGACCCTGCAGCCTACATGTTGCTAATGATCATCTCCTTCCTCTCCATCGTCCTGTTTGTCACCCTGTTGCTCTCCCAAAACCAGTAAGAGCTGTCAGAAAGACAGATTAACCTCATGAATAATGTTCAGTCACAAAACTTGCTGCACTCAGAAAATACAAAATGCAAAGATGTCTAATATTAATATTAAGTGTGACTGCGACAGACCTTGCAGTTTTTTCCCTCCGATTCGATCTTTCCACAGGGATTAATCGTACAGCCACAGTGTCTGTTTAATTAGTGTTCGACTCAGACTAAGAAATGATAAATGATGGGAATCTCAAGGGGGGCCGTCTCATTCAGGGAGCAGCGACACTGACCATGAAAAATTAGGAGTGTGACATTTAGCAGGTCAAAGGTGTAATTACACTTGATGTTGGCTGATGGTTGGTGGGGAGAGAGGGGCGGGAGAAAAAAAACAGCCTTTAGAGAGAGAGATGAATCCTAAATATCTTCTGCAATGCTCTTCAGGATGAAAAGGTTCATGTGGAAGGATGTTCCCAATCCAAACAAGTGCTCCTGGGCCAAAGGGCTAGACTTGAAAAAGGTAAATAAATTCACATTCACATGTTTTTTGTGAGATGAACATGAGAACATTTCTCTCTCATGTTTGTCTGTTGAATATGAAGTCAGCAGCCAGTTAGCTTGGTTTAGCGTAATGGCAGGAAACAGGTGAAAACAGGTGGCCAACCACCCACCACCTGAATACCTCACAGTCATGACGAGACTCAAGGAAGTCGTTGTTACCGGCCGATGAATAGTCACGCGCAGCTTACTGCAAAAGCTTGTTTTTGCTCTTCCTTCTTTTTTCTAGAGAAAACAATCGAGACGTGACTGAGCTGATTTTGTTACCTGAAGGCAGAGACTAGCAGTTTGTCTGTTTTCAGTCTTTGGGTTCACCTCAGCAGCTCCTGCCTGTGTAGCTTACAGACATGAGTTGAGTTGATCTTCTCATCCAACTCATCCAAAAATGAATAAGTATGTCTCCGAAAATGTTAATACAGCATGCCATAGATGAGGTTTGTGCTGATTAGGGATCAAATGGTGTAGACATTACCATTAATGAGACAGAAAGAAAGCAGAAAATGCACAGTTCTCCATTCTTGTCCTATTTTATTTCTAATTGCAATCTCTGTATTGTCTCCCTTTGTTCACATGATGTTATGATGGTCTTACTGTAGTACTGTCTTTGCTGTCTCGACAGGCTGACACCTTTGATCACCTGTTCCCACCTTCTGATGGTCTCCCAGCTTGGCCGCTGCTTCTGCCCTCTGAGAACATTTCCAAAGTCGTCATAGTGGACAAGGTCGATCTCTCTGCGCTGACTACAGCTTTAGTCCAAACCCCTCTTGTGTCCTTGATGCCCGACCCGTCCACCGCCTTGTCTATCTCCCCTCCTCCTGGGTTTGATCCAGAGATAGACCAAGCACAACCCGCGCAGGGTGACGTCCTCCCAGGTGAAGCACCTTCCTTCGTACTCACTCTGGATTCTTTAGCAAGTTCGAGCCCAAGAATAGATCAGTTTCAGCTTATCGACCCCCCGGCAGACCAGCCCCCAGACAGCACCGACAGCTCTGCCCAGTCTTCAGTCACGTACGCCACTGTGCTGGTGTCTGATCCGAAGCAGGAGCAGCAGCCCATTCATCTCCACTACAAGGACGGCAGTGGCAGTAGCTCCAGCGATGAGGGCAACTTCTCTGCCAACAACTCAGACATTTCCGGATCTTTCCACGGCGGCCTGTGGGAGCTGGACGACCCGCGGCGCTCCTGCTCCTACAACTCCGTGGAGGAGCTCTCTGAAACGTCAGAGCCGGTGGACGAGGAGGAGGCGAGAGAAGAGAAGGACTTGTACTATCTAGGAATGGACTATCCGGCGGAGGACGAGGAAAGCGAGAATGACGAGAAGGAGGCAAACATTGAGCTGCTTAAAAATGTAGTTTTAAACAGCGAGGACTGTTCCGTGGAGTCGCTCCCTCTGCTCGGCCCTGAAGAGTCCAGCGAGCCCAGTGCGATGCTGTCGGCGTCGACGCAGAGCTTTTCTCCTCTCTACCTGCCTCAGTTCAGAACTGCCACGTGCGCAAGGCAACCGACAGCTCAACCACACGACGACAAACAGCCCCGGCCGTGACTCTCACACAAACTGTGTTTAAAAGAAAATGTGCACTTTCAAATCCGTCGTGTTGTGGACTGCATCACGGTCAGCCTTTTCCAAAGCGGATTTGCGCATGTTCCTTCAGACATAATGAGGTGGGAAGCTGGGAAGAGTAAGAATACCTCGGTTTATGTTTGATTGCAAATTGATATTCATCAGTGCTGCTATTGTGTTCTGTGGGAAAAAAAAAGTCAGGTAGGCACAAGCCTTGTTTATGGGCATTTCTTTCTTTCTTTATGGGTCTTGTAAACCCAGATTCTACTGTGCCACGCTGCTCCTCTGCAGTCATTTACTGATTTACTGATTCAGGAGATTATTCTTCTCACAGATGAATAACCAGGAAGGGAGCAATACAGGAGGAAGGCCCGTCGTGGCTTTAAACATCCTATACATACAGCATATTTCACATGTGGCCATGTCTTAGATGCATCATTGTGTACCTTGTGCCTAAAAGATAAAAAAAACATCTGATTACAAAAAAATACCATAGATGCATATTAAAAAGATGTGGCAGTGCTGCAGTGTGCCTACATTAAGTTGAAATGTTGCAAACAAGTTTTTCTGCGGTCTCTGCTGAGCTGTTTCAGCTACATTTTAAGTGAAACATGAAAGAAGTTGAAAGAGAATAAATAAACACATAGAAAGCGAGAGAGAAAAGGCCCATAATCTGCACAGTTTTGGTTTCCTCAAAGCACATTTGACTGTGAAGTGAAGGCAAACGTTGGATGTATCTCCAAAGCTATTGGTGTGAAACCAGTAAAGAAACCTGTTATTGATGAAAACAGATGTTGTCTGTGAGCAATTGCAGGTGATTTTTTGGGCACATAATTTATTGCATTTGTGGGCAGCTTACGCAACAACATCTGCATGGACAAACTCACCCAAAGAATGTTCTTTTTTGTACTTTGTGCTGTAATGTGTTTGACACTCTGTTACAGTTTGTGAGAAATGTGATATCTATTTTTTCTGTGTTTGGCCATTAACATAAACACCTGCTTTCTGGTGTTAAAAAAGACAAAATAATGTATATTTGAAACCAGAGGAAGACAGAAATTAAAGTTAAAGATGTTGAAAAACAGAGAAATTGTTACTGTATATTGAGATCTTCAGTCTATTTTTCATGGTGAAAATAAAGTGTTTATTGTGAGCGTGTCTGGTTTGTGTCTGTCAGTAAACTGTTCAGATGTACAAAAGCACAGGCGTCAGTGATGACAAAAGTCTCGTGGAGTATTCATGATAATTGAAACAGAAATGATTTCAACCTTGACAATTCTTCCTCAGGATTTGAAATGAAGAGGCCCCATCTGGCCTGATTTTTATACATTCATTCAGGGGGGTCGGGGGGGCTCCTGTTTGGACAAGTGGGGCAACAGGTGATAGATCATGAGTGTTGTTCAGGGACTACATCCTGAAAACGCCAAGACATCAAGTCTTCCAGACAAGAAATCAATAAGAATAAATTATTATTTATTTATTTGTTATTTATTCTCATAACACATTAAAAAAAAAAACCTATTGAAATATATGTTTTTTTAAATGTTTTAAATTATTCTCTTCATTTAGGCATAGATATGCTCTTGCATCACATTTGAAAATCTGAAAACTGGAAAGGAGTGTGTTTTCAGAATGACTCTCGTTATCTTCCACCTATCCTCCACAGTTACACAATCAGGACACTCCCCTGAATGAATGTAGAAATGAGTCAGGCCAGGTGGTGTTTCCTCACCTTGAAATCTTGATTCAAAGATCATCTTCTTAAAAATTGTCATGAAGAAGCCATGTAGATTTAACCACTGAGCACATCACCAGCTCTGTGATGAACTGTGAACTGGTTCTGTTTATTTGTGAAGCTGCTCTATAAATCGTCACAGGACATGATGAAACATGTTACATTAAACCTAATGAACCAACATAAACACAACATTACTTCTGCTTAATCAGTCTGCACACACTTACATAGCATAACTTAAAGCATAAGTATGAACCGGTCGCAGTGTTATTCTGCCACCTTGTGGCTGCAAGAAGCAAATACATCAGAGAGACATGAGAATCCAGATCTACACTCGAACACTGTGTAATACTTTAATAACAAATATGAAGATGAGAACTTAAATTTGGGTTTAAGGTCTCTTGACCTGTGTTTTATTTAGAGAGGTAAAACCACATATTTGTTGCATTTTTGTAAGCTGCAATCTGATTTTATTTGGCAGTGCTTCAGCTGAATTATTGTATTCTGTACTATAGAAGTCACTTAATGCCACTAGAGGCCACTATAACCTCGGTTTTAGTTAAACCTCTAGTTCCAGGACAAGTAGTAAAACATTTCATCTTCATATTTTTGTTCTAATGGTTCATTTTTCTGCATGTGAAGTTTTACTGTTATTGTTATATTGTGTCATTTTACATGAAAAAAGTGCTGCATCTGGCTGAGAGAGGGAATTTGATTATCTGAGTCTCTTCACAGTACTGTACTGTATAACCTAAAGTTATTCAGTTATTAGAAGTTTTGAATAATAGTCATATTAACAAACAAACACATGTAGGTGTTTCTGCACATTGAATGAGAACGAGTCATCAGTCCTGTTTTAGGCTTTTATATTTAACTTATAAATAAACTCCACACGACATTACAAAGTGACATCATAAAGGTGTTGGGTTACATATCTATCTGTGATCAGTGCGCCCACAGATGTATTTGCATTTTACAGCCACATGGGGACAGAAAAGGCCCACTTAGAGCCTGCAGGCCGGTCTTTCAGTGATGTGAGGGGAGCTGTATCCTTAAAGGCCCTCAGTGCAGCTCTCTTGTATTTGCCATAGAAGGACATGATGGAGCAGAGACGTGCTGGCTGACAGCACAGGCCTGATGCCATGCTTCAGTTGGATATGGTAGTAGAGAGAGCGAACCACAACAGAGAGGGGAAAAGTTATGCTTATGGTTGGATGGATATAGTTTGGGAGCTCAGGATTTTCTCAACTGTGACATCCTTTGTGAGGTGACGATGAACTTCAATAAAGTCCGAAAGCCACCAGAAGCATAGTGCTTGCTCATGTTTCAAATTAGGTTGCAGATACTGTTACATCCCTCTCATGATCAAAAAGAAGCTAAATCAAAACCACGCTTCCACGGTGATGTTATGTCTAGTCGAGCGGTCCAGATTTCCCCAGAAGCCCCCGGCAGCAGACCTCAGCACCTGCTTCCTGGTCTTCAAACCTGCAGCTTAACATGGGGTCATGAGATAAGATGGCCTGTGGGAGAAATGCTGCACATGTGAAAGTTCTTTGGTGGCTCTGCTGATCTCTCAGCTGTAACAAATTAGCATCAGCAAGGAGAGATTGAGCTTCAATCTAAATTGCGAGAGGTGAATGACCTTACCAGAAGGAAATGCTACCAGTAAGGAATGGAAAAGGTTTTTATAATTGTACTAAAGACATGGGAGAAACCTACTGGGATCGTAATGAAAGGAGATTTTCTGAGCTGATTAGGTCTTTTAGCTCCAACAACACTTTGCCAGTGACGTGGTGTAAACAATTATAAGCATTTGTGAAATGCTGTAATCTTGTTCTTAAGATTCAGCTTTTGTTAGCGAATAAAGTCTGACTCTGCTGGAAAAATAAGATCATGCATATTAACTTAAATTTTCCCTTTGAAGATCGTACAAGCTGTTGAATGTTCCTGGCACAAATGACTTTGTTCGAAGCTCTGGACTTTGCCGTGACCCAAAGAGATTTATACTGTTGTAGACTGTACTAAATATTTATATATTAAGACCAAAACTGTGAAATATGCCCATACATACACACACACACACACACACACACTCACCAAAAAGCAATGTGGACATATGTAACGTCTTGAGTAAATACTGATTTTGTAAACTTCAACAATCCATATTAGCATCAAATTAAAGCTCAAACGTGGCTTATTTGCATGAATGCATAAAAACCACAACACAATGTACATTCCAAGAAGCAAATTAGAAACTCAGAACAGAAACTTAAAATATTATTTTTTGTCATTTGAATCATTTCTCCTTCTTTCTCTCTCCACCATCTCTGCCTGGATCCATCCATCTGGAAATGACAGCACATTCATTTCCACAGAAAGCTTCCTCACCTCCCAGGAAATATCTGGTATTACAACTTTCTCCAAAAACAGACCTACGTGTCCTGACTGATTTATCTCCGAGCTGGATGCTGCTTTCATCTGGAAGTGATTCAATCACCCCTGGTTTGTGGAAAAAGGAGGAGAAAACAAGGACGTTATGGAAGAGGAGTAAAAAGGGAATGCTGCTGTGACTGAGAGGTTACAGGTAGAACGTTCAGTCCTTGGCTTTAAGGGACGATGCTGGTAGCTTTACACGTTTTAGTCCATTTGTGATGAATCCTGTTACATTTAACTATTTTGCTACTCTGTTTTCTATTTTTCTGATTAAAATAAAACTATATTTATTCATTTTGAACCTAATTTTGCTCTCCATTTGACCCTGATTTCCTCCTTTTTTTTTACCTGCTGCATCTGGAAACAAAGTCGAAGAGCCCAAATAGTTAGTTAAAGTTCGAGGCAGGAGAGCCAAAACCATGAGCCAAGAGATGCTAAAACACACTGCTGAGCTGAAGGAAGTTAGAAGGTAATATTAAAACAGTGATTAGTGATCCTGCAAACACACTTGTACGGCCCTTTAAGAGAGATCAGCACAGAGTCAGCAGTGAGTTCGAACCCAGCCCTGGAGTTTTTTTCGGGGGGTTTTATTCTCCTGAAAAGTAAATGCGAGCTAACCCATGAGCACTGGTTAGCTGTGGTCATCCGCCGCAGTAAGAAAACATCCACCGCTGCTGGATAAAATGCAACATTAAGTCACAAGTATAATTTCCCTAAATCCTCTCCACTCTCCCAAAAACACAATGGTTAGACACAGTGCGTTTGTGTAAACCGAACCAGATGTACTGAAATCACTCTGTGGGATCAAAATGAACAATGTCAACATGTTCCTCATCTGCTGGCACTTCACAAAAAAGTTTAGCTTGTTTATGGCAAAGTGCTGCATGTGCTGTATTGACACTGCTGCATTCACTGCACAGTACAGTCTTATCAACCATCCATCAGTGGACTGACAAATTGACCTGAGACACGTGTGTGTCTGTGTGTTTGTCTGCGTACTAACGTCACTGTTCATGCTCCGGCTGTTGCCATCAACCCTGTTAATGGGAATCAGGGGACTGATTTAGCAGCTTGACATTGTAAATCCTTCATTGATCGCCTGACATTAATTCGTGCAGCAATTGTGAAGGGCTTTAGCTACTGATGTTTATCCACGTTGGCTTTGAAGGCCCGAACATCTGGGGTAAAGGTCAGTTCACTACACAACTCCACAGCCACAAAGTAAATGAGGAAAATCCGCCTTTGCTGGTTTGGAGCTGCATGTGCACGCTGCATTGGCTGCGCTCCCTCTTTTGGTAATTCGGGGGTAAGAAGAAAAAAAAAAGAGAAACTTGGCTTGGTTGCCAGGCATCACAGCGCTGCAAGCTGGACAGATCTGGGCTCTCTGGGAATGTAAAGCCTCTCTCTCTTCCTGTAATCTGTAATCTTGGCTCAACTGCGGCTCGGTTGTAGGGAAATCGATGTCATCAACATTCATGAGGAGAAGGAGAGACGAAGGGAGGGAGGAAAAACACAGGAAAGGATGAAGATTATGGATTGAGAGAAGAAAGTGAAAGGGCACGGGAACAAACAGGAGAGGTAAAAGTGTGTGTAACAGCAGGTGGAACAGAGCAGAGCAAACAGAGCGAGAGAGTGCGTAAAGCAGAGAGTGGGAGAGGGAAAAAAGCATGCAGACAGAAGCTGTGCTGACCCCTGGGACCCTCTCTTGGGGCCCTTTCTGTGCTGGAGGCCTCTGAGAGGATTTGGGAAGACATGCATATTGCTTTCTCAGGCATCAAGTGGCTCATATACGAGCCACTTGATGCCTTGATTTATATCATCAGACACTTGGCAATGTCTCATTTCAGAGCAAGAGTTTTCTAACAACGTGACTCATTTTATATTTCACAACATTTTCATAACATTTTACATTTTAAATCAGGGAGAGCATCAAGGAAAAGATTAGTAAAAAGGAGGATTTCTAAGATTGGGTCTAATTTTTTACTCTTACTACATTTGTTTATGCTATAATGTCAGAATCATTCAGCTTTGATCATCATCAACATCAACATCACAGTGAGATATGATGTAAGAAATCATGTGTTGTGGTACCTAAGGTCACTAAGAAATTATAAGTTTGTATTTTCACCACCGTTATGTGGAGCTTCTAAAACTTTGTGTCAGGTCAGATTAAATGAAATTGAACAGTTAATCTGCCGTCACAGGCCTGTGTAGGATGGCTGTGATCAGATTTGATTGACTGTGTGTTGAAGAAAACTGTTACTGTAGGTATGTAATCAATTTCAAAAGCACCTGTATTTCATTGCAGCAACATTTTTATGTGTTTGAACTGTATTTGAATCAAAGACAGCATAGCATTGTGATCAGTAAGCAACACGTGGTGCGTGGTGAAAACTAAGGTTGTTGCAATATCAATGGCAGCTTTGGCAGGTCGGAGAAGCTGAGGCTTTCTGCTGAGGAAGGTGCTGGTGTGCAAAGTGAAAGGTGTCCTTGTGTTTAACAAGCAGACTGCACACAGGTTGTGAACCTGCTGATGTAGGTGTATTATATGGCCTTTAAATAGCAAGAAAATACTGTGCCATTGACTTTAGACCAGGTCTTTGTTGTCACTGGCACAATCACTCTCTGCTGCCTCAGGATGGCAATGCACCAACAACGTGCCTGACCACACATCATTTTAAGACCCACACGCCTGGGCGCATAGATGGGTGTAATTACATTTACACAATGTGGGCGCTGGCCGCGGTCTGAAACTAGCAATGACTTTTGCACTGCTCAGTGCTCCACATTGTGCATCTTTGTGTTTGGATACTACAAACCAATTAGTTTATGCTTCGATGAAGACCTCATTGTAAGAAAGTGAGTGAAGACCTGGTTTTAGGGCTTTTAACCTACAACGATAAATACAGTATTTCTTCGAACATAAAACAACTCTTGCATTTATGTGTAGCCATAACTAATTTCTAGCTCTCTCTCTCTCTCTGATATAAACACTTTTACTTATGTATTTGTTTGCATCATCCAATAGCAGCAGGTTGCTAAACTTCTGGGAATAGACATGAGATTCTACTGTACATTCATTATTCTTCAAGAGTGGATTTTTCCTCTCACAAATTGAGCCAAAAAAAATAACCTTATGGCCCTGAACTTGCCCATATTCTGCACATGTGCTCAACCGACCAATTAAAGGCCCTCATATCACCTCACACAACCTTTCTCCATTACTGGTTCTTGTTGCTTAGAGACAGAACAACCAGGTCAGCAGGCTGGATGGTGACAAACAAACTTCCACGCTGACGGTATTGCGAGATGCCATCAAAGAGCTCGTCCCGGTCAGTTGTGACTAATTAGTCTACTTGTGTGCAGGAGGTAAAAGAACCATTACCCCACAAATTTATAGGGCACAAACTGATATTCAACCAAAACCATTAACCCAATCATTTGCATGGCAAAACCCATTAGTCTACTTGTTTTGTGAGAGAAAACGTGAGACGCACATGAGCCTCTGAAAGGGACCTGAGGCGGCCTTTTGGTAAGTGGGTCGGATGAGTGAAATGCCCCCAGATCAGTCCGTACGTGTGTCACAAAGCATGCTTGTCTCTGGCTAACAGAGTGAAAGAGGCTCAGCCGAATGGCCCCCTTTCACTCTGACACTCAATTAAGGCCTAATTGGTTTGAGGTCCACAACAGGCATGTTGCAAGGCAACTCCCCAGGCTTCTGTGTACTTTTCCCTATTTTCAGACTCCCCCGCCGGAAATATTCCTTTGATCTGTGAACAACCAAAACAGGTTTTAAGCCAGGGCGTTGATATCCTTTACTCTCTTTCAGCATGTACAGCAGTTTTAGACAATTACGTTGGTATCTTTACAGTTCATTTAGCTCGGAGATGAGATATGACACTGGACAAAGTGGTATACAGTTAAGTGCAGGTATGGATCCATATGTCTATGGCCATGGATCCATTTGTCTTTGGAGTGTGTTTTTTTGTGTGTGCGTGCACAAAAGAGGGAGCACATGTACATGACTATAAATGTGTGTGTATGTGTGTGTGTGGCATTTCCATGAGCTGTGTCAGCAGTACAGAAGAGCTTCTCTTTATGGCTCTTTACACTACTTTAATACATTACTGGAAATCTCCATCACTGCTCTCCAGAGATCCATATGGCTGTACAACTGCAATATCACTGTGGTCATGACTTTTTCTTTACCACCTAAGCTACATACTGTATGTGGGATTCTGTTAGAGACATTTAAGCCTGCTAAATGACAATCTCAGTAAAACAAAAATTAGGTGAAGCTAATATAGAGCTAACAAAATACATAAACCAATAAGAATTATGGGTGCAAAAAGGGTAATATTCTCACACACAAGGTTTACTCAGCAGTGTGGAGTACTAGTAAATAGAAACAGTGAACACCTTACGTGATATTTAGGTTGTATCATAAAGATACCATTTTTCAATAAACCAACATATCTTTAACCAAAAAAACACACACTAAGAAAACACACAAGTTCTGCATTCAAACATGGTCCTGTAATGATGCTCTTGCAACAACATGCTGAGGGATCTCATCATAGAAATAGAAGAGAGTGTTTGTGACGTTAAAATAAATGAAGATAAACTCTCTTTCTGTGAGGTGTATCAAGCAGACCACCACGTGTTTGATGTGATTCATTTCAGTCCAGCAGATAATTCTTTTGTTTGTTTGTTTTGTTATAGTTTTTCATTTGGAGCGCGTATATTTGAGAGCATTTTTGCCTCCGTTGTAACAGCAGACAGTTTAGAGATGCCAGGAAAGGAGCAGGGAGAGAGGTGGGACGACAACACATCACTTACTTATTTGATTATACTAACAGACAAACCCATTTAGTGGCCGTGCTATTTCCTCTCTATAAGAGAGGAAATACCTAACAAATCAGTGATTTAGTTGGATAGTTAGTATATATTAACTAAGCTGAAATATTGAAACATTGAAATAAATATAACAAATACTGTTGTAATCTCAGCTCAGGAATCTAAATATAATCTGTCTTTACTGCTGAACAAGCCTCTATACTAAAGTAAATATCGATCAGTCAAGTTGAATAAGAATGGATCTAAGAGCCTTGACTCTGAGACAAAGGATTACACAATCAATACTGCTTTCAATCTTCAAATAAATTGGAAGTGATACAACCTTGAGTTGAACTGCCAGCTTCATATCTCATCTTTTTCCCCCCTCATGTCTGTTATTTTAATCTGCAATATCTTGGCTCTCTGTGAGTTTGCTGCCTGACATCTGCCTGCAATTATGTTTACATCTTGCAAACAGTGAGCGGCGAACGCAAAATGATTTCAGCGGCGACAATGTGCAGAGTACGGCGCGACCAATGAGCCTTTCTGAGGAACACTCACACGTGCACACCCACGCACACCCAGCCATGCTAACCCAAAACAGATGGCTTCATCCCCAACCATGTTATGAGTAACTTCACCGCAAAATCTTCGGGTAGCCATTGGAAACTCCAAAAACAATTCCCCAAAAAGCCTGGCCTCTCCTGACCTTGACCCACGTTAAGTTACGTCACGCGGTGGGAACACGACGGCCTAGTTCTGCCCCTTTGTTTGTTTCCCTCAGCGTCCCATAGAGCCCGGGGACCCATGGAGTAAAAACACTCGACAGTAGCGACCGGCTCGTGGGACGGTCGCGCACATTCCACCGTCTGGGAACGTCCTTACAAAGTGACACAGGATCCAAGTGGTCGTTAATGTGAGGGAGGGCAAGAGACGATGGGATAAATAACATGAAGCTACAGTGAGAGGGATATTGAATGAGAGAGTAGCAAAGGGAAATTAGGTAACATTATTTTTGTATGTAAATAGTCGTAATGGATGTGTAAACAAGCAACTGATTGCTAACATATTTGCTATATTAAAAGGTGATGAAGTGCCACTGCACCCAAATGGCCCAAAATGTTGTTTAAGAATAGAACTAAAGTTTTTTTTTTTTTCCCTTGAAACACATAAACACGAGGAGAAGATTGTTTTCCTCATGTCTGCTGGCATCATTGCCTTGAAAGTATCACGGACCATGAGGAAGCCAGAGTCTGGGATTCTTTTATCGATGTGTTTTATCTGCTTTAATAAACTTCAACTTACTCAGCTCATAGTCTCTCTCACTTTTAGCCAGACTGTTTTATCCACTCAGTTCTGGACCATGAAATGAAAACTATAATGTGAGTCATTCTGTCACAGCTCATCTTTCTCTCCTCTGCTCTGTGTGAGTTTTCTAATTCCATGCCTCTGCCATTATTTTAAGATGAATATGAATGATTTTTTATTGTCATTTATGCATATCATTTAGAGATTTATCCTTGTGAAAAATCTGTATTTTGTCCCCGTTGTGGTGATGTTTGGTCAAGAGACAACACTTAAGGATGGAGAGGTCCTGATCTGTGGTTTCCTCTCACACCACACTGAGGCGAGGGGAGGAGTGCCTGTGGTGTTTTCCCCTCCAGTTTTGGAAGACTCAAACTATTTTGAAAGGTTGCTGTCATGACACTGAGGGGTAAATGAGGAGATTAGTGGTACTGTGTGGCTGGAGTCTGTGACTCATTATAACCATTATCCTTAACCTTGACATGAAGGCTGAAGGAACGAAGACGGTCTGAAGAAGCGGATATGTTTTCATTGGATGAAGGCTGGAGTTCAAAGTCATTTATCACAACCCACTGAATATCGATCATAAATTGACAGTAAAAGGGAAAGCAAACAAGAATAATTGAAATAAGTGACTTTTTTAGCCATATGTTAAAGTATACGTCTTTAACACAAACACCTATATAAAAAGATGTTGGTGAATTAGACCACATCAGACAATATCTGTGTGAAAGTTTGACATTATATGAAAGTTTGTATATTTGTTCCCTGAGAGTTTGATGCAAAAATCAACTTTGATATCTGAAACCTGCGGTTAGTTTAGTTTAGTTTAGCTTTAAGATGAGAAGCAGGGAAACAACTAGCTTGGCTCTGTTTTTAAAAAAAATCTACTAACCAGCGCCTTTCAGCACATTATATCTCATTATTTTCTTGCCAATACGCAAACTGAAAAGTGAAACATTTTTTGTGAGGTGGTTACTTGGTATCCTGGTTACTCCCAGGATACAGGTGTTTTTACCTGCTTCCTGCCATCTCTAGCCTCATATTTACAAGCAGACATGAGGGTGATGTCAGTGTTCCTATCTAAACTAAACTAAACTAAACTAAGTATACTTCCCAAAATGTCATATCATTCCTCTGTCTGTGTTTTCTCCATCACCCTCCAGTGGCCCATGTCTCTCCACCCTGTCTTGTAAGCAGGAAACCTTCCTCCTTCCCACTGTTTCACTGTGCTTTTACAGCCTCCCCACATTGTTTGAATGCGCTCCATGGACTTGCCACCCACTGGGGAAAAAACATTCTCAAGTGGAAATAAAAATACCCCGTCAGGGCGCTGAATAGGAGACAGGTTGAAGCGGTGGCATTTGCATAATCAGTTGATGAACTGCACGTTAAAATGTGCTGCTTAACATCAGCGGGTCTCATGGCTTCTTGTGGTTGCTGGTTGTAAAATGAAAGACTCTGCTGACACAGGCGTCAACACCGGCCGCAAACACACAGCCCGCTTCAATTAGCAGAGCTGTGCATTACCAGACAAAACCACTGTCTCCTGGACAGTGAAAATCAATGGCTGACACCAGCATTAAAACAAAGCAGTCATCTCGACAGAGCTGCACATTCAACATATCTTTGGTTTCTCTGAAGGCATAAAGGCTCGGGGGAAGCATTGTTTGGGACAACATTACTCATCAGAAAAGAAGTAATGTGCAAACTGTCTTAAGCTGGTGCCTACATGTTTCTGTACTGCACCAGAGATCACCTGTCAGTCAATCAGTGTGTGAAATGTTTCCCATTTCTCTCAACTCAGCAGCAGGAAATGTAAAAACCTTCATCCAGCCTATAAGTGAGTCTTTTCCCATTTATTATTTAAGCATTGCATATTGTAACTTTCATGCTAATATCCCAATCCACAAAGAATATACGATGCTTTCAGTTTTTGTGTTTTTATCAATAAAGACTGTTGACGCATGTTGGGAAAGTGAACTTGTATATTCAGTCATTAATAATAAATATTTGAATCCCAGAAATAATTACTGAAACATACAGCAACAACGCAGATATTCTACATCTTTTAGTGTTATGATGCACCATACAGCAAAAGCTGAACAGTCCTTAGCGATTCAGCATCCATGTGACATCATTGCTTACACAGTGTGTGGTGATAAACTCATGAAACTGCAGAGTCTTAAAACTAGAGCAGCAAAGATTTCATTCTGGAGCGGCATCATGGAGAAGCTCATGGGACTAGACCTGGAGTCACAACCACACTCTTCTGACTGACTGACTCTTCTGAATTGTGGAGGTGGAGGCTCATTGGGCCAGTAGAGCACTGAAATGACAGCTTACAGCACCACAGCTGACAGCAACATAACTGAGCCAGCACCACCTTCTCACGCTCACACCCTGCATCATCTCAATCTGTTAATTTCATGCTGCATCACACCCCCACCTCCCCTCCTTTGTAATCCCCTCACCCATCACTTCACACAGCCCAAAGTGAATATAGTTATTTCCAGCTGACAGACAAAGGGGCTCAGAGGTTGTTAGATTATACAAGTCTGATACTATCTGCCCCCATTAGGGCAGATAAACCATAACAAAGGGGGACACATTCAAACAACCCTTTTCCGATTTGTGACTTTATGGTGTGAGTGTGTCAAGAAGTGTGATCTGCCATTACAGGTCACTGTCATCGTCACTCAGTTGAAATACACTGACACAAAGATGAAAATAGAACTCTTTCTTAAGCAATAGTTTGATATTTATGTAAATACAATAAATCCCTTGCCCAGAGTAAGATGATACCACTCTCATGCCTGCATGGTAAATAAGAAACTACAGGCCGCAGCTCATTAGCTGTAATGCTTTCTCTGTTGTCATCAAACAGCAAGAGTATACTGTTGTCTCTGAAGCTGTTTTGGGAGACTGCCATTGAGTGCTTTGAGTGCTAATGGATCTGCATTGATAAATCTTTGTTGGAGGGCTGGGCCTAGTATTGATTTGAAATCTACATAAGGTGCACTGAAAGCACTCAGAGTAGTTTGCATTAAGAGGTCAGGGGAGAAAAAACAGCTGCTGATTGTGGAGAAGGTGGGGAGGTTTTGGTTTAGAGTTTCTTATTTGCTTTTTCTCAGTGGGAAATATTTGATCTGGTGCCGGAGTTTGTCCAAAGGAACAAGAATGGGATCTCTCGCTTCCTACACACTGCTTGATAAGGGAATAAACACACAAGCCAAAACATTTAAAATATCTTTAATCATTGGATAAGCTCATATAATTTACATACTGCATAATATAATTCTCCACATTAATGAACATAATCAGTTAAGTCTTGAACAGTTCCACTTCACAAAGAAAAAAAAAACAGTTTTCTCCGGACACATTGCATAACAAAATAATAAAAATGCATCGTACCACTGAAATAAAAACCGTTCCACTCACTCAAGCAAGACATATTGATTTGACTGAGCCAGTGAACTGCAGTCGGTCTCTGTGGCTTTTATCTGTCAGTCCTCTGAGCTTTGTGTTGCCTTAGTTAAGTTTTGGACCCACTTCAGAGCCCAGTGTGCACTCAGTGGGGTTTATTTCAGCTCACTTCCAATTTCTTTGAGCAGCTTGGGATGTGAACAAAACACACACACAGCGATGACGTATAAATACGATTCAAGGAAGGGAAATGCTTAATGGCTCTCTTTGAGGAGCTGTCAGGTACCTAGAGACCCAAGTCAGGCCTGGAATAAATTGTGCTTGCGTGTGTTTGTGTATGTATAAGGGGAAGGAAGAAAACAGCAGGACACCGGGAGTGGAAGCTTCCTTTCAGCTGCATGCTGCGTGCTATGCTGTTCAACACACTGTTTATCCCTCTTTGCTGTCTCTAGGGAGACACAGTCTGTGTTTCAGCCTCTTGAAAATGGTTGAAAATTTTCAAGAAAAAAGGCTTTTGACAGTTTTTCAGGTGGCTCATAGAAAGGATGAACGAGTTGAGTACTAACACACAACGGAGCCGCGGGCAGTGTGAGAGGAGGGATGCAAAATCAGTACCAGCAATGACTCCATGTGCATATTGTTCTCCAATCTTGAGGAAAATACTAACCACCTGACTCATGATTACTTTCATCTTGTGATGCCTCTTACGGACTCTCAACACTTTCATCTTAATCACTTCCTTTTAAATTCTGTATTTTATTAGCTTAGATTAAAAGTGAGTATTATCTCATAGCTAATGCAGCGGGTATGAAATGTCCTTGTTGGTGTTTGGCCGATTATAATGAATGAATTAGGTACCACTTTCTAATAAGGTTCCTTTTTTTTGATTAATAAGTCATTTAACAACGTTTCATAGATCAGTTATAAGCATTACTTACATCTTTTAGCTTGAGAGGCTGTAAAAATCCCACTGGTTGGTTTGCATCTCTTGTATTTACATTTAGGCAATAATGCAGTTTAAGGTTGGTAATTCATCTTTCACTGCTCAGAAGTTTATAACTGCAGTTATAAGTTTATAGGATTTTTCACTGACTCGTAACGCAAATTTGGCTATTATTAATGTCTTATAATTGATTTATAAAACATTAGAAAGATGATTAAGCATGAACAAAAAACATTAACTGTGCCTTACTGGGAAGAGGTACCTGAAAATGTCATCAAAGTTCATCACAAATTACCTATAAATGTATCAAACAACATCTAACGGTGTCTAACGCTATTCTCTGAAATGCATCACCAGTCTCCTCTCTTTCATCTCACCTGCGCTCATTCGAACATCGCTGCTATACAGCCACAAGCACCGCAGTAAACACTGTTTTATGTCGCCGCGAGAGCTGAAGCCTGCTCGGCCTCATTGTCATGGCAACCGTGCGGATATCCACTCGACTATGTAATCATGCTGTTTGTCTTGTGCACAGAAAAGCTGGAGGGCGAATGGCACCTGAAGCCAAGGCAAACACATGCAAACACGCACTGGACATCTGATAAATCCTGGACGTCATAAAAAGGGAGCCAGCGGATTTTAGGGAGAAAGTTATGGCGGGGCTATGTTTACCTCCGGAATTTCTTAAGAAGTCTGGAAAGTGAGCCTTGACTGAAAGGTGTTTTCCACAAGCTTGCCAGTTAGTAACACATCCATTCTTATCCATGCACACAGCAGTTATTATCCCTCTTTCCAAAAACAATCAGGCCACAAGCCATTTTCTCCTGGCACCCAGACCGTCAGCACCCATTAAATCTCTGCCAGCGAGCGGTTTAAAACATTGTTCATATTCCAATTTTAACCTGGATGTGCCCAGTGAAAACACATGACGGAATCTGGGGCTACAGTATAGCTTCAGAGAGACACACTATAGCTGGATGTAATGTGTTTTACAGGTTTGTTCCCGACACAAAAATGTAGTCTTTTTTTCCCCCAATATGGCTCGGCTAATTTGGAAAGAAAACCACAAACTAGCAGAGCAGACTGTCTCTTTGGCATGCAGCGCTGCTTTACAGCCAACACATATGTTAAAAAGGGAAGGAGGTTTCAAATGACTTAATGTCTATGCTGTGGCTGGGTGATATGGTTGAAATATCTTCTCTACTTTTTGCAGTCAAAGAGAGAGGGAAAGAAAAACTGGGGGGCTGGGATTTTTCTGAAAAACGTTTCAACTCGTCCAAGAGTTCAAGGTCCAGCCTGAGCACAGTTTTCCTCGCCCGTCTCCAGGGTCGGCCTGCAGTCGCCGTTTCTGTGGTGCCAGCTTTATGGTGCCGTCTCCAGCGAGAGGGCATTGTGTGTACATGATGTGTGTGCTGGCACAGGCTGAACATTTCCATTGAACCAGTGTGGTGGTGGAAAGTGGGATTAAAAGAATGGCAGCGGGAGGAGAGAGGAAACACTTCAGTGGTTCAAACAAATGGAGATGCTGTGTTTGACATCTCACTGTAGCTGCCTATAAAGACAGAACTTCTTTGCAGCGAGTGAACTGATTTGACTTGTCGATAATTAACTCCAAGTGTTGTATTAACTAGTTGCGTTACAGTATACTGTATATTAATGCAGGCGGTGGCAGTCAACAGTTAAGTCCCATTTCTTGACCTTTCACTGAACCTCTGTCATGAGCTCGGCAAAACAGGCCTGTCAAGCTTCTGATTTTTCCACATGTTGAAGGAATGCACACTAAGCCGTAGTAAGAGCAATAAGTATAAAGGTGTGTGGTATGTCAACACCTTTATGTGCTTCTTTACGCTTAGCTGGAGCCACAGTTGTGACATGTGAATGGATAACATTGGTATAGTCCAGCAATTCCAGCTAATGTGAGCCGATATCCTCGTTTGCCAGCCACAGCGATTAGTCCCTAGACCTTTTCTATCATTAGGTTAAAAGTGAAAGATACTATTTGAAATTCAAAGAAGAAAGCAAACTAGCATCCAGTATTTATCTATCCTATCCTATCCTTATCCTATCTATCCAGCATTTTTGCCTTGCGGTACCAACAGTGTCAGCACAACACACCACATAAGACCCCTTTGACAAGACAGATTACAGTTGAAAACTTTCAAATTTCAAACAAACGAAAACCTCAACAGGCAAAAGGGGGCTTAAAGAACTGTCAATGAAATGGTTAAAAAAGAAAAACAAAACTTTTATATGTAGGGTCAATATATGAAAAACTAGGTCCAGGACTTTTTAAGGACTTTTGTTTTGGCTCTGACTGAAACGTGTCAATACCAAGCATTGAAAACGTCAGTCGTTTTGGTAACAGTATTTTATCGGCACTATTACTGAAAAGTTTCAAACAATTCCCAGCATTAAGAGCACATAGCTCAAATGAAACATTTGAAGAACTGAGCCCTGCAATGATTTGGTTCAGAAGCGAGCGACGACATGAACGCCATCCTATTCAAAAAGGTAACAAGGTAGAGGGGGTAAGCCAAACCTTTTATAGGAAGCTATTTTTTAAACACTCTGTAGCATAAAGAGTACTGATTATGTAGTGGGGGGGGGGGGGGGGGGGGGGGGGGGGGGGGGGGGGGGGGGGGGGGGGGGGGGGGGGGGGGGGGGGGGGG
>JBAJHX010000106.1:8055067-8065649 GCA_037176925.1 Amniataba percoides
GATCTCCATCCCTGCAGCATTAGCATGACTATGTGCAGACTGGTAGGAGATGTAGTAACACTGTGATGAATGAGCTGAAAACTGTCGAAAACCTTTGGGACTCATCTATTCTTATCCAGACCTGACAGGCCAGCTGCGCTCAGGCAGACAGTCGGCATCTGTCTCTCTCTCTCTCTCTCTCTCTCACACACACACACACACACACACACACACACACACACACACACACACACATCCTCTCCCCGTCAGTAGTCTTGGAAACTCCTGAAGAACAGACAATATTATTAGATTTTTGCTGAGAAGATGTTACTTATGTAAGCCGGGAGAAAGGCTTCGAGAAATATTGCTTTTCTTCTCTGATTGTGTTAGGTCTTCTGCGCATTTCTCACGATTTAACCACTAAAGCTCTCAACACAAGGCATGCAATATCCAGCCAGCATAACACATTTACCAGTCAACACTCACATGGCCAGAGCACACAGACTTTTGATCCAGCCATTTGTACACACAAGGGAGGGCCAGGAGGAGGCAAAAAACAATAAAAGATCAAATCAGTCAAAAAAACTCCTCTCATAACAACAGTGCAGTCATCTCAGGAGGGAAGGTACAGGCATATGTAGTTAAGGTTTACACCAACCAGGCACAACATCTGATTATTAAAACTAACACAGTTTACCATAACGGTTAAAAAAAAAAACAGAAGAAGAAGAAAAGAAATCAGCCATATTCAGTATTTGCCTATAACCAGTCACGACTAGTACCTGATGCACAGAGTAGCTGTATTGCGATTCAGTGAATTTACAATATTGCAGATGGTTGGTTAAGCGCTGAAGGTATTAGCTCCACAAAGACACAAATGCTAATAGCAGATACATTAATTCTCAATGAGGGAAACTTTTACTAATGTCAGCAATCTGTCACCTATTTTCATATCCTCTACTTGTTTTTTTTGTTCAGGCAACTACGAGTCCGGGGAGAAACACACTCACAGGTTTTTTTATCTAAAGGACTTGAACACTTTTGCTTTTTTAATCAACACTTCTTTGAGCAATAATATAACCATTACGTGTTCAGTTATATTGTCTAAGTCACAGTTATTTATGCAATAAATTTAATTTCATTTGTGACTGAAACATAATCGGTTGATCGGGGAAACTTTGGTCTTCTATTAACTCAAATGCAGTACCAGGCTCTACCAGTGCTGTCAGTAGTGGAGTTAAAGGTGGTGATCATTGTAGGTGGTCCACAATAGGTCACAATTAAGGAGATCCCGGAGCAATATTCTTAAAGCAGGGCCCAACATCTTTGTTGTGCCTCTGGGTCTTGACAATAAATTTAATGTAAGTAGAGGAATTGCGGTTCATGTGAAATATTTTTTTCTAGATGAGAAGGTCAAATTATAACTAAAATCTTCTCATTTGCATTGGTTGAAGTACGATGTCAAGCAATCTGAAATCATGTTTCAGCTCTCTGGTGGATCATGTCACTGTGCTTCAGAAAATAAAAGAGGAAAGAAAAAAAAATCAGGGAATGCCAAGAAAGACCCTGAGAAAAAGTATGACACAGGATTTTAGAATTGATTTTCCTAAGTTTGTATGAGGCAGCCCAGTTTGGCTAAGTATGGTCAAAATCCTGTAATGTGCATCCACCTTAATACTGACATCAATGTTTCATAGAAAGTTAGTGCAGTCACAGGAAGGAACAACAGGACAAAAAAAAGTTATTCTTTGTCTTTCAAACCCAGTGTCGTTCAAAAAGGAAAAACCCCACCATGTTCATTTCACAACAGCAGTTCGCTCTTCTTCCGTCCTTCAGTGATTGATGTCCCAGAGGGAGTCTTCACCAGTGGCTTTAGCCCCCTCTGTTATTATCCTTCTTACAAAAACGTCACATCCTCTTGCGACTGCACCCACCGCCAGTGCGCGTCGTACTCCAGATGCATTTTACCGTTCATTTTGCAAGTATCCAGGTCGATCTTTCCATTTTTGTAAGGTTTGAGTTTGGGGCTCTGGCTGGTTCCCAGTTTCTCGTTGAGGCTGGGGCAGGTTGGGCTGCCCGTTTGCATGGTTGGTTTCTCTAGGACTCCATTAGTCTTAACACCTTGTGTCTGGGTGTTGTCCTTAGAAACAAGGTTTTCTTTACCCATCTGTGCAGCCTTGGTCCAGACCGGAGCGTCTTGCTTGGGGCACTCAGACTTGGCTTGGGGGGAGCTGACAGGAACAGCCAGTCTCCCGGTTCCAGTCCCAGCAGTCCCTGGTCCACCTTTCACCTCTGTCCCATTTCCAACCCCGGTTCCACTGTCATTTGCCCCAGCGCGAATTCCAATCCCACCCCCGGTACCAGACCTCGCCCCTTGCCCGGCTACTGTCCCAGCTGCTGTGACCGTGGCCCCGGAGCCTCCCCCTGTCCGGACCCCAGCGGTAGCCTCTGAGACCAGCGGGGTGGTGGAGCAGATGACCGACTCTGAACTGGAGGGGCAGTACTCGTCCATGTCATCCGCCAGGGTGTCCAGGTAGCTGCCGATGGAGATGTTATCCAGCTTGTCGTTGGGGTCCTGCAGGCTGCTCCAGGAGCCTCTCCAGGAGGTGTCCGGGCCCTCACCCAGGCTGTACTGGCTGCTGGTTAGGCTGCTGCAGCGGCTCGTCAGCGTGCTGCGCTCCTCCAGCAGCCATTTCACTGCCTCGATGCCCTCGTGGACTGCCAGCAACTGCTGCAAGATCTTCACGTCCACCGAGCGCAAGTGAGCCTGCAGAGAAATAAAAAAGGAGATATGGATGAAACTACAAAGAGACAATAAAACTGCATGTTGAGGTTTATGATTGTTTTATTGTGTATCATATTTTGATAGTTTGCAGTTTGTAAGGGGAAAGATATGAAATGAGAACCAGACAAACTACAAACCTGGGGAACCACCAGGACTCTGCAGATATTTATTTTAAGTGTTCAGCTTTGGCTCCACAGACAAGTGCAAACACCATTATAATGCTATTAAACCTTTGCAGATTACTATAATTGGAAGTAAAGTATAACAGGGGCTTGCAGGTTGAGTATATGCTGCAACCGGTGTGGAAACAAATAAGGTAATGGTAGAGGAAGAAAGCTCAGAGATGGAAATAATAGACTGAGAGGGATAAATGGTGAAAGAAGAAAAAGGAGCTTTAAAGAAGTGTGCTTTAAGTGCTGGATTAAGCTGGTTAAAAGTGTTAACAGGGAAATGTAATCAAAATTAACTCTGCAGGAGAGGCTGTTGAGAGAAGGGATTTTGGTGCAGTGGAAAGTATGACACATTTGAAACTAAAATAAAAAATATATCCCTAAAAAGATGTCTAAATACCTTGTAAATGGTGCAAACTACACAATCATGTATTTATTCATGATGTCATCTGCTGTAATAAATAAAGTAAAGATTCATCAGAAGCTGCTGGTGTCATCCAATATGATGTGAGGTGTGTGTGTGTGTGCATGGGGGCTGTTGAAAAAGCTAAATGATGAATAAGAGGAAAAAGACGGCTGCGGTCATGGAAAATTCCTCCCTAGAATACATTAGCAGAGGTCTGCGGTGTAGTGCACGGCCAAGAGGTGATATATAGCACCGACATGCTGAGCTGGGCCTGATGATATCCACCCCTCTCTGCAGATAACCAGTCTCTCTCAAAGCTTAAGCATTTAGTCTTTCAGGGTCTCGGTTCCTTCCTTGTAATCTTTTTTTTTTTTATTTTTCTATCTGTCTCTCACTGTCCCTCCACAAAATGTGAGCATCTCTATTTTTCTTGGTGCCACTGTGGCTCTGTTCTCTGGAGTCATGTCGTAAAGTGAAGAGTTCATAAAGACTTTATAACATTATAACAAATGAAACATGTCTTTGCCTCTTAAAGCTTTCTTATACAACTAACCCTAACACTGACAAAACCGTTTTTATTGTCCGTTTTATGTGATGTTTAGTCACATACCCTGTTACAATAAAAGTCCTGCTGGCATGATCTGCAAAACAAAGTTACAATAACAAAAATAAAAGTAATAAGTGCAGGAAAATGTGTTTGCTTTCTGTCTTTTACAGTTATAAAAATTAATACAGCAGTGTGTCTAGTGTCTGCAACAATCAATGGACAAAATTCACAAACATTGCATGCTCATACACAAACTACATATTGTAAATCAAAACTGTGTATGATTCTTTTAGATTCTTTGAGAGGAAATATAACAATGTAATTGATCAAAAACTGCACATATAGCAGTTTCATCAACATTAGGTAGAAGGGCAGGGACTATAAGACCTTTGCCCTCTGACCTTTTTGGTGTCTTTGTGTGCCCCTCTTATTTCCTATATAGAGTCCGTATGACCCTTCAGGTTATGTCAATAAGACGGTGGAGAGGAACGTATTGATTCCTTCAACCTGCCAGCTGTTCATCTGCTGTTCCTGCATAATTTTAACATCGACGTTCCTCCCTCCAGTGGAGCGGTGCGTCATTGTATATTTAGTCTGATTGTTTTTTTCTGTCATGATTCTTAGTGTTGCTGAAGTCAGTCACCATTAAAGAGAAGGAGCACTGCTGGCTGTAGAGCGAAACAACATTATCACTTTCCAATTCAGTGTCTTCCCCTCAACTTTCTCATTATCTGGCCCACTGTGGTTACAAAGTCACACTGTAGAATGGAGCATCCACATCAGTGGTTTCTAATCTGTGGGTTGTAAGGCCCCCAAGAAAAAACTGAGAAGTCATATGATGATCATGATACTGCTCTCCATATTTTGCTTTTTCATGTGAAATACTTTCAGCTTTTCAGGCCTCTAAAAATGTTCAAATTACACAATCAGAGAAAGACAAATTCCCCTTTTCTTTGTACTCAAGACGTACAATATGTCCCCATTTATGCCATAAGCTTTGAAGGTTGAGAACCATCAAGTGAGATAATTATGCATCCTCATGTTGACTACAGGGTTGGCTCATGTTACTTACAGCCCAGTGTGTTATCCTGGAAGAATTTGACAATTGTCATCACTGCTGATTGTAATATGGGCCTACTTCAGTAGATCAAACACTGTTACTTAGTCTGTTGAACATTTAAACTGCTTGTTTATGTGACTTGTGAGGACTTTTATTAATTCCTTAGAGGCTAACCAGAACCTTAACCACAACCACTACGTACCTTACCCCAACCCCAAAGCATGACTTTAATTTGAACCAAAAGCCAAGTCTCCATCCAAAAATACATACTGCCCTCAGAAGGGATTAAATGTTTCACCTCGACACTGCATGCTGATACTTGCTTCATTCTGACGTCTAAATAGTTCATTTTGAGCTTGAATGCACTTATTGTATGTTGCATTGTACAGAAGTGCCAGAATTAATGCAAAAGATGTCAATAATACAAGTACACAAGGACATATGTGCACTCTAACCTGGAACAGCTGAGAGGCAGTGGTGAGTGTGTGTGTTTTTTTTACACTAAATTTCACTGTCAGATACAGCCCCAACAGCATGAAGGGCAAAGAAATGCGAGATAAAGGGGAGACATTAAAAAAAGAGGATGAACATTTAAATATCTCTATCTGCTTTTTCATCCTATCAATCCACCTCTACTGCACATGAAAGATGGACAAAAGCACAAATCATATGACAGCAGGGAGGAGTTTCCAGACAAAGAAGATCAACAACCACAGTTTTCTGGTCGTGTGTGTGTGTGTGGCTGTAAACTCGCTGACGTCCTGAGGCACAGTCAGACATTTGGGGTGGGGTTCAGGTTTGAGGTTTGAGGTTTTCAGCTGCCAGAGACTGAGTATCTAATGAGGGTGGCAGTAAAAGCAGCTCCACGCCTGTCAGCGCTGAGGTGGCACAGTGCTAACGAAGCTCAGCGCTCCAACAGCGTGTGCTTGCTCCGCTGCTAAACCGGGACCCGTCTGACAATATAGATCCACTAAATTCATGGCTGCTCTCACACTTCAATGATTTACTTATTCTTCCTTCTTCTGGATTTGACTTATTACATACTTACATATTCTGTATTCAGCAAAAAAAAAACCCAGCTATGATGGATTTGTGTCCTAAACAAATTATTCTTTGGCTCCAGAGTCAACTGTCAGGATTTTCTGCTTTTTTTGTCTTATGTGACATTAAACTTTACAATAATCTTTGAGTTTGGGAGTGTTGGTCAGACAAAATGATTAATCAACTAATAAAAGAAAACAACTGGCAGACTAATCAGACCCTTTAAATATATGTATGTTTTTCCTCAAAAAACATACCTCATGAGTACTTCTTGTACAGTGAACAGCAAATAAATGTAGCGTAAAAACATCAAATAAATAAAAGTAAAACAAGAAGAAGTGTCACCAAAAGCCTAATTCGTTTCTTTCATTTTCTGAAATACATGATTGGTGTTGCTTGCAGTCTTATTCACAGCAATGTTGTTTCAGTGGGTAATCAATTTAGAAATTAACATTGTAAAATGCTAATCCGATATTACACTGTGTTACTAAAAAAAGATTTTCTAATATGTCATTTATGCCTTGTTGCCGTCTAATTAGAAATGCTTACACGTCCATCCTTGTGCCAACAGTGGAATCCATCGAGTTTGCCTGCATGCCAACTGTGACTTGCACTGTGTGTTATTGTTAAGACTGTGATTACAGCCTTTCATTAAACAGTGAAGTCAAACGTGCTCATTATAGGGAGGACCCAGTCAAATGAAAAGGTCAAACTGTGGTCGAAAGGGTTTTTTCGTGACAGCAGCCAGGATGAGAGCAGAGAGAGGACTCTGTGGCCTTGAGGACTGAAACACCATTAATCATCTTTTTTAGTTTTTGTGTCATCAGTACACAGCCAAACAGATTCCTCTTTTCCTCCTCAGGCTTGAGGCCAAGCGCCTCCTGGCTGGTCCATAGGATCCTGGAAAGCTCATTTTCCTGTCTTTCATATCATAACGGTGTGCATTTTTGTATGTACTGCAAGCAATCAAAATGTTTGTTTAATCAAGTTACATTTTCATTTTAGGAAAGGTGCTTTATCCTGACCTGTTTTTGAGGGAAATGAAGATCATTACAGTATCTATTATGCTGCAAAGTTCAATATATTTTACAGTTACAGGAGTTTTTCATACACTTTAAGGAAATTGTCATTAAATTAAACAAAATATAACACACAGTTATGTAGAAAAATTATCTTGTTCAAATAACTGATTGGCTGGATGCTTATCAATGAAATTTAATACTGTTATAACCACAGTAAATCATTTGTTGTTAAAACATTATGTGCTGCAGCCTTTTGTGAAATGTACTATTTTTAGTGGTTTTGATCATTGGTCAGTCATAATAAGCAAAAATCCCTTATGGGATATGGAAAGTGGTATTTTCCAAAATTCTTCACATTAATCACATACACAACAATAAATCCAAAGAAACTGCACAACAGATAAACCAACACTGAAAATAAGTAGATGCTCGGTAAATCTGTGTGCACGTACTCGGAGCACACAGAGCTTCAGCGTAATGCAGTCGAGCTTAAGGAAAAGCCTTCAGCACCAACGGGAGGAGACGACTGATGGTAACACTTCAGTGATCTCCTCTGCATGAGGGAATCCAGCTGAAGGTGCGTTTCCATCCCTGATTCTGACTGACCTATTTCTACTTCTTTGAAAGTTGAAGGGAGCAGTGAGACCCCGAACGTGCCAGAACTCCCAAACACATCATAAGAACCTTTAGCAGCGTCACACTGCACAGGGACTGATTGTTGGAAAGTTTACTGTTTTGAGTATGTTGTTGGACTTCAGTTTTCTGTCAGATTGGAGTTTTCTTTGGATACTTTCTAGGACATTTTTCCCGTCAAAATGTGGATTTTGTGGCAGAGCAAATTGTGGTGGTGTGTTTTGGATCACTCGTCTGGACCATGAACTTCGGGATATATCCAGACAGCTGGTGCTTGAGATGCTGCACGATTCTGACATATTTAAGATAAAAAAAGTGATTGTTATTTTTGAAACATCAACATTTCATTTCAACCGACAACATCCTGGAGAAACATATTCACAAAGATGACACTGGATACCCCATCATCCCCACCAAATGTGCGAGAAGTTATGAAATTCAGCTCTTGTTCCCAGATTTTTAGCATTTTACAATGAACACATGGCCTAATTCTAATGCTATATATCTAAAGGGTTTCATAGCTTTGGCCCTCGTTCTTATCTGTAATGATAATATCATTGGCTTGTTTACAACCAGTCTTGGCTGACCGCTCGTGTTTCTTTCCCCATCTGTCCTCTTCGTGGGAATGAACTCATCAATTATTTTGGTGAGTGCATCACATTATGTTATCATAACCGAAAATGACTATGAAAATAAAGCCAGACTTGTAATAAAACAGTTATTAGTTTGATTTAGGAATTCACGGTGGTTCAGGTTTCCCCTCATTAATGCGCTAAAGGAAGCTGAAAAGGGCTCCAGTATCAGATTGCCTCATCCGATGTTTTGTGTAAGAACGCATTTTCAATCCTCTGCTGACAAACTGAGGGTTTAGGTGCAGACATGATACACAACATTGTGATAATGTACGCGCAGCTTAAGTGTGAGCTGTGACGCAGACTCTCCCGTGTGGCGAAAGCAGCTTCCCAATGTCACAGAGTTCCCTAACAGACTGCTGAATCACTGCCAGCAGGGACAACACAAACACACACTCGTTCTCTGAAACAGCAGCAATATAAACACAGTCTCTCTCTCTCTCTCTCTCTCTCTCTCTCTCTCTCTCCCATGTCCCTTGGAGTCACTGTCTGTCGTTTCACCTTCCCAGTCTAACTCTGCAGGCAGACGGCGTCCTTGCAGAGTCCCCACAGCCTCAATAGACAGCAGAAGGTCGACCCCGTCTCTCCACGAACCTCCAACTGCTCCATCTGCTTGTGTTCACCTCTGAATATGTAAAACATGCACTCTTCTTTGATTGTTTTCTCTTTTGTGTTTCAGTGTCTACCCAGCAGAGCATAATGTGTTTTACAGGATTCAATTACACCCTAGGAACTATTCTTTTGTCTTGATTTCACAAAAAAAATGGTAGAAAACATCGACAGCAGCACAAGTAGCAGCTTTAAATTTGTCACTCATTTTTCACCCCATTTCCTCAGTGCTGCTGCTTTCGACACATAAACATACATGTACACATACTTTCTTCACAGTAAGTTTAAGTCTCATCAGCTGATACTGCCTGTTGCTCTCTTTTTGTTCCTCTATGCACATAAGAGACGGCATATGATACTGAAAGATAGAAAATACTAAATTACTGTTGTGAATGAAAACAATACAGATTGTATGCATCAAAGAAGGACAGAGCAGAAATGAAATACAATAAAAGAACAAACCTGTTTCTGAGAAAATGCCTATTTGCAAATACGTTGGCTGAATGACACTTTATATCCTTTGTGTTTACTTCAATATCTGCTTGTCGCAACAACAGCATCATTACATTTTTTATCGTTATGTTTAGGCACTAACAGCACTCGGGTGAGTTTGATAATTGCAGAAAAAGTCACTTATTTGAAGCATGAGACTGTCTGTGTTAATTTTGTTAACATTAAGTGAAAATCCAAAATCTAATCGCACACGGGACTCAGGATATAAAACCCCCAGTCTACAATATCAGTCCTAATAAAACATATTTGGGAAAACAAATTAGCGATACATAAACAGATTTCTTGAAGACAGGGCTGAAAAACAAAATGTTGCAGACGGTTAAAGGAGCTCAGGTCATTTGGCAATAATTAAATTAGACAAAATCCTGCACTGACTGTCTTTTAGGAGATAGCCAGGAGCCAGACAGAGGAAGAAGACTGAGATTAAACAGACTAGATTTGGATTCCCCACAGCTCAGCTCTGCTCTCGAAGCTGACTTTGCAATGTCATTCATCTGCCTAGAGGTGCAAGACAGAGAGAGAGAGAGTGACAGGGAAAAGCTACAGAGAGGGAGAGAGAGAGAGAGACAAGCAGACGTAGACAAAAAAAAGAAGAAAGACATACCCCGAGCAATAACACAGCAGTCACCCTGCATGTGTACCTTTGATAGCTGAAGTACAGGTGCTGATCATGTATAAAATACACAGCAGCTGATATACAAAGGACCTTTATATTGTGTGTGTGTGTGTGTGTGTGTCTGTGTGTGTGTGTGAGTGTGTGTGTGTGTGTGTGTGTGTGTGTGTGCGTGCGTGCGTGTGTGGCTGACTGCCAGTCGTGTGAGGTTTTAAAGGAGTGTCTCTGTACCCAGTAAGTCTGTTTAGATCAGTGGAGAGCATGTCTTCCATTAGACAGCTGGAGACGAATGCAAAAGACAGAGGCTGCAAAACTGCTCCAACAGAGACGAAGTGCAACGCTAAAACGGAAAGGAAAATGTTCTCTTCCTTACCGAGATCTGAGTACTGGGAAAGCACGTGTCTGTACAGTATACATGGTGTGTGTCAGCAGACAGCCTAAAGCCAGATATCCGACAGCTAAGAAGATCACACCAAAAGCCTTCTCACTAATGTATACAGTGTGTATACTTTGTGCGTGTCAGTCATCATTTAAGATCTCATCCAATGATAGAAAGGTGTTTGTTCAATATA
>JBAJHX010000106.1:8065749-8082478 GCA_037176925.1 Amniataba percoides
GTGTGTCAGCAGACAGCCTAAAGCCAGATATCCGACAGCTAAGAAGATCACACCAAAAGCCTTCTCACTAATGTATATACTAAGTACAGTGTGTATACTTTGTGCGTGTCAGTCATCATTTAAGATCTCATCCAATGATAGAAAGGTGTTTGTTCAATATATCAGTAAAACACTAGTCGGTGTATCAATTAGTCAAAGATCAGAAATTCAATCCGTGACATCTCCGCAAACAAATGAAATCCATCTGGCTTCAGTTTCTCGGACACAAAGATTTGCTGTCTTCTCTGTTTAATATCATGAACTGGATTGTGTTTGGGGCACTTGGTCAATTGAAACAAGCCATTTAATGACATTTTCTGACATTTAATGGATCACACAATGACCTGAAAACTACTTTTAACTGTTGATGAAAATAATCAGTCTGGTAAGCAGTGATGCACATGAGGTTTCACAGTTACTGCCTTGTTAAACAGCAAACGGACTGTCATCATTCTACAGTGATTTTTAAAGTTGAGTTTTCTTATAAACAAATAAAGTTTCACGAAAAATACATTGTGTGTATCCTAAAAGGCCAGACAAACATATTTAACTGAGTTTCCACTTTTTATGTCAAAACCTGTTTGAAACCCAGCGCTACCCTTCTTGCCTGCCTTTTTTTCCGGTGCATTGCTGTGTTTCTTGGCATCACTGTCTCAACTGTCGATCATTGAAACACCCTGAGACCACTGGCAATACTGTGTCACATCACCACAGGCCCACACAAAATGGCACCTACTGATTAAACCTGCTCCATGGCATTGCAAGTGGACAAAAAAGAAAAAAAAAACCTCAGCAGAGCACTTTAAGCGTGACACTACACAGCCTCTGCCTTCTTAGTTAAAAAATTCAGTTTGTCTCACACACATTGTAAGGAGTGTTGGGAATCCTCTTTCCCCTGACAGTTAACAAGAAGCAGAGCAACATTTCATTACCGGTGCTGACGCTGTGATAGCATGGCCCACACACACACACACACACACACACACATCCTTGATCTTACAGAGGACAGATGCTGCAGCCCACCATCACCATGCTGCACAGTAGAAGAACAGATGACAGTGACACAAGGGCAAATGCAGCACACACAGAAAACGTGAGAAAAAGAAGCAGACATTAACATTCTGTGTGTATGTGAGTGTGGATGTGGAACTTATCAGTGTGACAGAAAGTGAGGAAAAAAACACACACACACATCCAGGGCCTTAAATATCCGTGCACGAGTGTGTGTGTGTGTGTGTGTGTGTGTACATGTGAGCACTTCCATTTAGCATCACCCCGCAGACACTCTGCACACACATTACTGCACTTCTTACAAAGCAGATTTGTGATGAAAGTGCGAGACTCAGAACTCTTCCCCTGCACTCCCATTACACCGCACCACTCTCACAGATGAATGAAACACACACACTCCGGCTCTGTGCTGGATGTTTCACTCCCCTCCAGTTAGGAAGTGGCTCTTTATCACTTCTGTCTCTGTCCTCCCTCTTTTGCAGCGGACCTGATTAATTGCTTGAACTGTGAACAGATCGTTTCGGACCTCGACTCTCGACAGACTTATACAAACTCACAGGACGCTCTGCGAATTCAAACAGGGTGCTTTTGTCAGCTATATTCTTGGAAACTGGTTGGCATCGGTGTCTGGAGATTGAAATGGTTAATTTCTTTACAACAGTCCCATTCTGGAATTTTTCCCAAACTGATGCCACCAGTATCAAATTCACACACATCTCTTCTTCTAATCTCTATTCAGCCTTTACTTTCACATATTGAGCTGTCAAATGACCTGCATGCCATCAGTGTGGTAGATAAGGGATTTGCAATGTGACTGTAAAAGCTTTACATCCACCTTCACGAGCATGGAGGCTGATGTTTGAAGAGGAAATTTATTTGGAACCTTAAATATGTTTTATTTTCTCTGTATATTTTTTTGTAATTTGCATAATGGGGGAAAAGTTGCATATATGTAACCCTACACACACACACACACACACACAACCCTAAACTGTCTGGTGCAGACTCATTCTAATTTTACAAACCTAAAGCACATTACACATAAAAGCATCATCTTAAGTAAGATACTGGTATTAAGAGAATCAAATAGTATTTACAGGCTCAGAAAAGTGCAGCTGATGAAGCTCCTTCAGGAAGTATTCAGTTACAGTGAGTGGGGCGAGCACCATTTCCTCTTTAGGACTCTCTAAGCGTATAAATTGCAGCTTGAGCTTTCACTAATCCTGGAGTGAAATAAGTTTCTATTCCTAATGTGACCAAACTGATGATGTGTTTGGGATGTTTGAATGTGACCGACGTGTTTTGGAGCGGCTCTCTCTGAAGACGGCTTGCTTTGTTTGGGAGTTTGGTGGCGGCGCATGTGCTCTGTGTCACAGCCACAGGAATGTATGACATACATGATCACAGGAGGGGAAAAAATACGACCGTAGAGCGGCGCATTATTGCTGCAGACCTCCAGTGTTTGGAGGAGGCGGGGTCTATGTAAACAAGAAGACAGAGAGATATTTGTTTAATGGAACAAATGAACCACCGCTCAACAGGAAATAACCCGCTGTCAAAACAAAAGACTTGTTGGAGCGCAGTTTCTAAGCTTCTACATGTGATAATTGTTTAAGATGTGGAAAACAAAACCTAAAATGCATTTCAGAAGGATGATGTACCAATATAAAACCAAGTAATTATTTCCAGTGTATACAGGACTGAAGTGATGCCACAGGTGATAAAAATCACCTGACAATGGATGGAGAATTAATTTTTCACATTTCTACAGGACTTTGGTGGTCGACTCATTTCCTAGCAACCGCAGCCGTCTGCAGCTGTTGGCATGGTGAGGAGCAGCTTGAACTACTGACAGAGTGAATATGATGAGCCGTTGTGTTTCATCACTCGAGACCTTTCAAATTAAAAATGGCACGTACCGCAACACCGATTTAGTCCGACACTTGACCAGAGGTAAATACAGATTCTCATCATACAGCAACTTTCTGTATCTGTTTTGAGAGAGATAGGGAAGTTTTTAGATACTCAGATTTATTGTGAGATAAACTGCAATTAATTCTTACTAATTCTCAGTTTTCACGACTGACGCCATGTCAGAGACTCCTCCTCTTTGGTCTGATTGGTTCTTTTGATTCGGGCTTGCTGGATTCTTCTGAAATGGCCTATGTAGCAGACGGAGCCACAGAAACAATATTTTTCTTTCTTTTTTTAAACAAATTATCTTACATAGTGACAGTTTGATCAAATATCACTGAAAGTTTTATACAGGTAACATACTACAGTTTAAAGAGCAGCAGACATTCGGCCACATATATGAATAATAACTAAGTATTAAGTAGTTCTGCGTTAACAAGTGCCTATCAAAAGTGTCTCAGTCCTGATGGTCTGTTACTTTGATAAATATAAGCAATTGGTGATACTGTGTAAATTCCACAAAGGGAAGAAAAGCTTGATGGTGGGCAGTCAAACAAAAATGCTCCTTCTTCATCACCGGCTGATTTTCATCTATTAATTCATAATTTACATTTACCACATGAACATTAAACTTTGAAATCTTCTGTGCTCTCATAACTACTTGACTGAGCTGCATCGTGATGTACAGACAGTTTTCAACCATCTCTGACTGTTTCATAACCGGATCAGCTGATTATTGACAATCACATCAACAGTGTTCAGTGTGACATCTCAATACCTCCAGTGAACGAAAACACACTGGAAAACACACACACACACATACACACACAGAGAAAGCATTATTACCATCTCCATCTTCAGCTTCCTGATCTTTTCATCCAAACTCTTCCTCCCCGTCTCCTTGCTGCCGTCCTGCGCGGTGCCCAGCTTGGCGTCTCCCCGCGCAGAAGACGCCTCCTCCCGCATCCACCTGAGCAGACCCTCGGGCGTCTTCCGGCCGATCTTCACCTCGATGTCTCTCAGGTCCGGGCCGCTCTCCGAGGCAGCGCCTTCATCCATCGCGCTCTGAGGGGAAAAGATCCGCAGCGCGGAGGCGTCGTCTCGTCGTGAAGTCGTCTCCCGTCACTTCCCACAGGATCGTCTGACATCCTGCGCCAGGAGGAGAAAAACAAGCAGCGCTCCCTGCAACATGATGCTCACAGGCAGCGTTTCATCTGCGCTGATGAGTAAACAAACTGAAGGAAGAGGGGGGAAAAAATGTGATAGTTTTCTTTTTCTGGCTGCTGGCTGGTTCCCCCGGTGTCCGCTGTGAGGAGGCTGCAGGCCGGTGGTGTGTCCGCTCCTCCGCGCAGCGTCCACCTGCGTGCTTCAGACAGCTGCAGCCGCAGAGAGGCGGAGGAGCGCCGGCCGTCAATCAGCAGCAGCACTCACATCAGACCGGCTGCTGCTGCCGCCCTTCACAATAAAACGCGCCCGAAGGAACTTCGCCAACAAAATAAAAGTCGCAGCTCTAGAAAAAAAAAAAAAAGTAAAATCAGTAATAAAAAGTTATATCAGCGTATTGTATCAAAAGTAAAGCTGCGTGATCTGAGGGAAAATGTCCACTGTGAGATTTGTTATCATTTATGGCACTATGGAGAATATTTATGTACAACATGAGAAAGGAGTCATATTATTTTTTTTTACTGTAACATGTCTGCAAAGGGTCATAAGATAATTCTGAGGGGCTGTGTGGTGATTAATGAGAGAGCAAAGTAGAATAACCTGTTATCTCATATCCATTTCCCTTTTTTCGTGAAACATTATTTTATTATTTAGAGGTAAAATGCTAATTTCCACAGTCCACTGACACATGTGGTGAGCCTTGTGCTTTTCACATCTTTGGGGTTTAGTTTTGGGAAGTGGTTGGTAAATGAACCATCTAGTGTCTCTCACTAGGTTACAATCATAAAAGTTTCCCACCTTAAAAATCTAAAGCAGCTCCACAACGGTCTGCCTATATGAAGCTCAAAATGTGTCATCATAATAAAGCCTCAAAATGAGCCTCACTCACCATGAAAAAAGTAAGGTTTCCAGGTTTGTTTCTCTGTGACCTGCACACAAATATCACTAGAATATAAAACAATTACACACCACACATCACAGTTTCTTGATGAACAACAGTTTTACACCAATACACAAGTAGTATAAATAGTAACCTCTGCTCAGTCTGTTCCACATTATCATCTAACTGAATAACATCGAGGCTTCTGGCAATAGTGAACCTTTTACTCAGTATCAGCTGTTTTCAACTTGATTTGCAACTTACTCCAAAGTTAAACTGTGATTTTGCTGTCAGAGAAGTGTCAGTAACTCAAACTGAGGTTGCAGTATGTATGTAGCTGATTTCAGATCATTTCGACAAGAGGCTGTTCAGATGTGGCAGAGCCCCTGTGGGGTCGGATGGATGAGGAGTCTAATCAGTGTAATGAAGTATGACAGATGTCTGTGTCACTTAAGACTATCACATTACTCGCCATGCGCTAACACACACTTGAACCCTGTAGCTCCACATGACGACCTTCTCCCAGCCTACACAGACTCAGTCCAGGCAAACATCTCTCCTCTGCAGGCTTCGACCTCCTCATGTGGAACCAGGAGCCCTGTGGCCGGCACAATACATCAGGTTAAAGCTCAGGGTTTTAAGAGGGTGGGCTGATGTATTGAAATGGCAGCTGCTTGGGGCAACACACGTTAAATACTGCTGTCAATGGAAATAGATATGGTCCATTAGAAAATTCAGTAAAGTTTATAGTGAGCATACGTTTTCACTGACATTCTTCTCATGGCTTAGGAGGAAAAGGAAATGCAAACAAATCTATATCTGGAGATTGTTTTGTCTGGAAGTGCCAAGTAATAAAGATGCAAGTCTAACAACTTTATCTAACATCCAGATTTTTACCCAGGATGGACTAGAAGGATGCAATATCTTAAAAGACAGATGAAACCAGAATACCTTTAGTCATCACTGTTGATTTCTTCACTCAGCTAAGAATTTTGTGCTCACTGTATTTTTTTTTATTACACATAGAGACAGCACAAAGAGACATTCAGCTGTGTGATCTGTAGTCAGAGAGGACCTCTGGAGAGCTGAGGAGTTGATTTTCAGTGTGAACACTTGCTTTGGGCGCCAGAGAGGAGCTGACTAAGAATAGAAAGACTGTACAGTCGTAGTCAACGGTGATGAAGTGGCTCGGAAAGGCAGAGGGTTTTCAGCTACAGCACTAATTAAATGTACAAGTGTGTCTCGGGGGATAAAGGGAGACTCTGCAGTAAAAAAAGGGGATGAACATGCATTAAATCACAATACGTTAAAAGCAGGATACAGGATCTAAAGACGATTAGGTCTGTCTCTTTCTGATCAGAGCTACTGATGCCAGAATGAGATAGTCTTCAGGTTGCGCTGAAGAACATACAGCATAACACACACCAAATCATTAAATCCCTCCTTTCCCAATAAAGCTTTGGACCAGTGTTACAACAAGGTAGCGAAGGTGTAACAAAGGTATTAATAACTGGGGAGAGCTCAGCTCAGAGAGAGGAGATAGGAGGGTATAAAGTCTGGATTAATGAGGCTTTCCTGTGAGCCTATGATCTTTTGTATTCAGTGTCACATCTCGTGAGGGGCCCTCGAATTTCCCGGCTATGCTCCTGTCAATGTAAATGTAAGGTCTCCGCAGAGAGGGATTCCAGAGAACTTTGATGCCGTGAGGTTCGCTGTCCTTTCTCTCGTTCATACTGTTCACAATGTACCAGGCGGCCTGTCCATTCTCATCCCTGACTGTTTGTATATTCTTCCTCTCAGTAACACACCGCCCTTTGTGCCAGAAATGAAGACAGACACCAAAACAATTAAGTAGGTTAACAAGGGGTTAGTTTGAAAGCCAAAGGACCCCTATCAGTATGTGGGACACATAATCCTCCTTTACAGGGGACTACTACAAAGGCCACAGGGATTATTAGGGGTCAAAGTTTCCCCCCATAATACCTTTGTTTTGTCTCTCGGATGCTACAGTGTTTTATTTCTGTCTTTAGCTTGGGGGGTGCACAGCCGCACAAACAAGCATCTGTAACCACTGTGTTACCATGCAATCAGCCTGGTATCTGTGATGGCCACCATGGCAACAGCTTTCGAGAGGAGAAGATTTTCAGATTTCTGTACACCCACATGGTACAAATGGAAAAAAGGCTGCCCACAAGGAACAAATCTGCTGTGCAAAATGCACATTATGCAATGCACCCTAGTAGTAACTCTATCTGGGTGTTTCAGGGGAGCAGCACAGGTGGTTCACCACTGTTCAAGCCTCACTGATGTGAGTATGTGTGTATGTGTGGGTGGGTTTGCTCCAGGAGATCCAGTTTCTGACCCATCATGTATGTTGGATTTTACTCTGCTCATTGACCTGTGAGCTCTCTGTGTGCCAGCTCTGCTCTGTTCCCTCCTTTTCAGACAGGACTCGCTCTGCTTTGCTCCCGAGATGTCTTGCTGCTGTTTTCTCCTGAACTGTTGAGAAAACCTCGGTCTCCTCCATCATACAGTAACTGATTAATCTGAAATCATCCTGCTTTTATTCCCCCATCCTGTACCCATGTAGAACTCAGAGCTGTCATCGATCACTGTTGGAATTTTAAGTCAACCTCGCTCAAAAATGTGTTTCACTTCAGTGATGTTTTACCATTCCTGTGCAGGATGACGTGAGTGCAGTTTCTGACACACACACATTCATCATCTTAAATGTGAGTTGAAGTGATGTGGAAGCCAATCGCCTTCCAGTATGCAGTTTACACCAGTGTGATGAATGAAACTTCCAGCACACACGCACACACACACACACACACACACACACTGAGGTGGGAGACATTTTGTGGTCAGTACATGAACGGATTCTGTATCTAAGAAGGAAGTAAATGCAATCTGAATATTTTTTAACAGGAATATCTATTTTTTTAAGAATATGAGACTTAAATCAAAAATCTATTTTTTAAACATGCCTTGAGGGGATCTTTCAGATTTTTTTAATTATTTTTTTATTAACTGTATATTTCTAACACTGTGTGATGCTAAGATTAATATTATTATACAGTGGTGGTGACTGGAGAGCAGCCAGAGTTTGACAGTACACTGGTGGTATTTTAATGCATATGACAATACATTCCTTGAATCCTTGGATATCAGCCAGTGGCACTTCCTTGGACTTACCTCTTGGCATGTTTCTTATATTGATCTTGTTATATCTATATATATAAGTATGTAAGTTGCACTCACTCTAATCCTCCTGGACTTTTTTATAAATGATTCTCTCCAACCTCCAACTATTACAGCTACCCAACCATCAGAGGAGGGCTGATCTCCTGCTAAATGATCTTTCCCAAGGTCTCTTATCTGCTGAGGCTTTGAGGAGTTTTTCCCTGTCATTTCAGAGAGCTTGCACTTGCCTGGGAACCACTTTTGAAGTTGGCCTGTAAATCTCACTGAGACACTGCATGTGATAGTGGGTTTATAACAATAAACTCCCTCGCTTTAGTCAGTGTGGATTATCATAATGCAAGTTTACCCTCTGGTGGAAGAGTTTGGATTTGTATGTAAAAGTGTTCAGAAACAAAAATGTGCTTATCTGATCTGTGAGATATGAGGATAAACAGTCAATGTTAGCTTTTGTTGACCTTACTGCAAAGTAATTAATCTGTTTTTGTGTGTCAAGATTATGTTGATTTTTTTAAAAAATCCAAATGAAAGTCATTTAAAGTGGTAACATGACATACAGAAGATGTTTCATTGTGTTCCCTGCAGTGTTTCCTTTTAGTCACACTGATCCTGATGGTTCACATTTTTCTGCCAGTTACAGCTGACACATGTAGGGGCAGAGGGGGTTAACTGGAAGATTCACCAAAACAAGGCTTCAAAACCTTTTTCAAAAGACAGACAAAAGCCAAGCATTAATAATACTCTCCTGTCAAAATGGACTTCAAGGAATGTGAATTGGTATTTCTGCTAAAGAGCCAAATAACAAAAATAGACGAAAGAGAGAGAGAGATAAACCATGACAACTCAGACAAGAACAAGTCTCCTTTTTAGAAAAAGAGAAGGAAACTGTGATGGTGATTTGGATTTGAGTTTAAAAAAAAAAAGGTTTGTGAGGAAAAATTTGCATCCATAGTTAAACAATATTTCCCCATTACACGCTATTCCACTCCCTCGTCACTCCCAAGCCTAACCTGTTCGACCTGTCATGACGGGAAAGGGTGGGTGACTTATGCCACAGCAGGCTGAACTGTAGGCTACAGAGGAAGAGGTATTTTCTTGTGAATGATCTTTTGTCAAAATCCAGGAAAAACTGAATTGTTTTGTTTATATTGCTGAAAGTTACTTTTTCCACTAACAGGAGGAGCAGGAGGCCATGGAGGCAGACAGCACAGAGGACATTGAGTCTCTCATGGAGGACATGGACTACATTCCCGGACACTTCCACCTAGACCTCAACCTCAACTGTGATCCTGTGGGGCCTGTGAAGCTGAGACTCAGGGACACTTATCTCAAACAGGAGAGCCTGCGAGGGGAGCTCGAGGCTGAGGCTGGATGTCTACAGTACGCTGTCCGAAATCTGCTGGGTCTGCTGGCTTTTCACCTCGAACAGATGGACATGGCGGAGGAAATATTCAGGTAATGATGCACTGTCTTTTTTTTTTTTTTTTTTAAATGGAATAATATTACAAATATTGCCCAGGACTCATTTGAGATACATGTGTGAACACACCTGAGGTCTTGACTTGATCTTGACTGTTTTTAAGATTCTTTAAAACAGAAAAACAACCCCCACGATGAGTAGTAGAAAAGGAAAAACTGGCTTTTTTTCCAACCATAATAAAGATCACCCTGTAAAGTTATCATAATCTGCAGGACCTTGTACAAAAAAAAACTTGCCCCTGTTGATCATGCTTGTCACTTTATGCAATCATGTTAACAGTGTGAGTTGCTCCAGAAAGATTAATGCACACTCTTTATTTCATGCTGCTAGCTCTGCGCTCTGCAGATGTAAAACTATAACCAGTTGTAAACAATAATAATGTCAATTTTTTTGAGAATGTTTTTCAATATAAGCAGCAATACACCTTCTTATCTATGTTTTGTTGGTGGTGTAAATTGTGTTTCTCTCTTATATTCTACTGCTTTATATTGTGCAGATGCTCATAAATTTGATGAAAATGTGATTCCATTTTTTTGTGGATGCAGACAGAAATCTACCGAATAGTTGTCAAAGCTTTATAATCTTTAGCAAGATTTCAACTAAAGCCAAACATGTCAGGCTTTTGGTAGCACTAGAGGAAAATAAGTGCATCAGGAAAATTAATAGGATTCACCCTTTGAAGACCATGAACTTTTGTTTTTGTTTTAAGTACTGCAATACATTTTTGTCAATAAAACATCATGGAATATTTTTAAATTTCTTCCAATGTTAAGGAACTTAATGGCGATCCTTTTCTAATCCTGCTATTCCTGTGTATGTTGGCTTTTCAGAAGCATTTGCAAAGAAGACCCTGGTAACCTCAATGCCTGGGCCAACCTGGGCTATGTGTACGACAAGCTGGGGAGAGAGCTGGATGCGGGAGAGTGTGTGGAGAAGGTGTCCCATCTGATGGGCTTAGATGCTGGAGAGGCCTCTCAGGAAGAGACCAGGCTGCTGGCAGCTCGCTGCCTGGCAGAGCAGGCCTACGTGTATCCTTACGATGTTGAGCTGGACAGTGAGGACGACCTCAGAGAGAGACTGACGGGAGCACTGACACTTTACAACAGAGCCCTGGACTACGGGGGTCAGCTGGTGAGATGAACCAGAATAAAGGATGGGACAGTTTTGAATTTAATTTTACTGTACAGTACCTTAACCTACTAATTTGTGGGTAAAAAATGTTGCATGTTAACGAACAATTCCTGCACATCCTAACTGAATACTATCAGAAAGACTATTGTTATTTTTCAGATACCAACAGAGGAAAAACGAAGCTGGTATTTTAAAATGGCAACCATCTATATCAGGTACAAAACTGCTTTCAAAAGATAAAAACTGTACCAGTTAATGTGGAAATATTAATTTGTACTAAGTCCTTTTCTCTCTGCAGACTTGACAACATAGTAAAGACCAAAGAGGACTCTGAATACTCCAGACTCTCTCACTACAACAAGGGACTGAAGCTTCTCAAAGAAACACTAGAGTCTGAGAAAACACAGTACAAAGGTAAAGACAGTCTGTATAGTTCTTTGTCTGCTCCGTTAAACATTTAGAAGCCTTCTGTAGATCAACAACTGCAGTCTAATCCATGCAAATGATCACTGACCACTGACTATTGTGGGTAACTTTGTTTTTGTAATAACACTGAAAATTTTATTTAGAGCAGCACGACTGAACTTTTCAATTGGTGTTGATTGTATCAATACAGACAAAGGTGTTGGCATTTGACATAATATCAGGTTACATGTTCCCTTTGCTTCACTCTCTGCTACAAGACTGACTTTCTGGAGATGGACCTTTAGTTGTGAGCTGAAACTGTTGGGGTTGGTGCAGGGAGAAGTGAGGCTGGGAACCAGAAATGCTGACAAGGTCGGCAGAGTAGATGGAAAGACTCTTTGTTAAGGAACACAGGGAACAGGAACAAATGAGCTGGAAAAAATGGGCACAGGAGCACAGGATGGGTAGAAACACAGAAGCAAACACAAGGCTGGTGACATACACAGATAACATGACAGAGAACAAAGGTGGTATATATACACACCGTGACGGACAGGGAAGTGGAAACAAGTGAGGTGACTAACGGGACAGGTGAAACTATTTGGGGCAGAGCAGGTAATCAACTGGGAGGAAACACAAAAGGGCAGGAAGTAAATTGCTCAACAAGTGAGGAGAGGCAAAATTAAAAATAAAACAAGAAGTGCGCACATCCAGAGAGAAAACTGACAAATTAAAGAACACACTGAGGGAGACAAACAAGAAAACAAAAATACAATGACAGGGAAACAAGAAACAACTGACACAGGGCAGAGGGAGCGAGAGACGAGATGTGCACAAGGAACATAAAAAAACACAAGACCCAGAACACAAAAACCTCAAGACGGGATAACACCAGAGGGGACATGAGGGGACAAGAAACACAGGCAGAATGACACAAAGTACACAAAGCAACGGAAAATACAGAAAACAGGTCACAAGCAAGAAAACTAAACAAGGCACAATGCAGAACATAACAGAAACAACTCAAATTCACACAAAGGTTCAACTGATTTAGTGGAAAAGTTCAATCTGGTGGCAGCCATTGAGAATAACTATTAGACTTCAGCAGAAATATCCAATCTTTTTGCTCTTGTTTCCTGATATACCTATTAAAGTGGTTGTTTTAAAACCAATTAAAAACTCCATAGGGTGTGTTTAAGATGTTATTATGTACAACCATTTCTTCAATCTAGAGGAAGACAAACAACAAATATTTTGAGGAACCTTGTGATTCTATCTCTCTCCTCAGCTCTTGCCTGGTGTTATGTTGGCATCATGCTGGAGAGGAAAGAAGAATTCACCACTGTGCCCATGTCGGTCCATGACTGTGGCTACTCAGCCTCTGAGCCTCTCTCCTGCTACGGGACTGTGAGTTAACTCACACATTTAGATATCTCATCACACATGAGACAAGCTGTGAGAAAAAAAACAACAATTTTCCATGGCCTACAAGTTATTAAATGTCATAATTTTTTTTCCATTTTTTAAGAACTGTGATTTGTTGAAAACTGCTTAAATTTCTGCAGCTATTATTTAGATGTTTTAAAAAATTTCAGTTAGGGTTAGTGAATCAGGTTTTCTTTCTAATGTAGTAATGTTAATTCTTTTCTTTTTCTTATTTGTAGTTATCGTTGAACTTTTGGTGTCAGTAGTTCTGAAGATTTTCATTTAAATTAACAGAGGTCACTATCTATTGCCAAATGATGCACAATGGTGACTCAGCTTATTCTAACCCTTTATGGCGATTTTCATTGATAGGTCTCAAGTGGCTCACAGTTCAGCCTTTAACAGGGTTTTTAACACAGCAGACTCGCTCTTCTTGTGTGTGAACTGTTTTTTCCAGTCTCTGGAGTGCACTGGTTGGTGTCTGTTCATGTGGTTAAAAGCCTAATTGAAGAAATGTAAATTTCCTTAACAGATGACAGATTTTTGAACAATCCCATCCCTCACAAAGCTGTTAGGAGCAATGTAACAGCTTTTGAATAAACCACTGTGTCTTCCCACACCAGCAACATCTTTCAAATTGAATCACTGAAAGTTAACAAAGGTAGAATCTGCTCCAATAATGAGCTCAAGTAATTTAATCATATGTAAATTATATATTAAGCTATTAAAAATACATGTGTCACTACAAGCTCAGTCTCACGTCATGAAGGAATCTGTGTTGACAGCTCCCTCTTTATTTTCACCATAACATACAGTATCACTGTCTGTGTCCTCAGGCCATAAACCTGGCCAGCAATGATGCATTCACCCTGAACCTCCTGGCAAAAGTCTTTTTTCTGCTGGGCAAACATGAGATGGCCACAGGGATCTGCAACATGGCCCTGAACGTGCTTCCAGACCCAGAAATCAACTGGCAGGCCTACTGCACCCGAGCCAAGGTACTGCAACATGTCTGTGCCAAAAACCAAGCTGACAAAACTTTTCCAGTGTGAAAACCTTTTATGCTTGATGATTTGCGTTAAAATAAACTGTCTGAAAGATGCACTGGAAGCTGGTGTGAACTGAATATGGTAACATTTGTGTACTGCATGTATGTTTGTATCGTACAAGTTAAAATAAAATGGTGTATAGTACAAATATTTAAAAGGCTTTCCTTTTAGATCAATGTGGTGCTCTATGTCAGAGACCTGGAGAAGGCAAAACACGGTCAAGGTGGAGTCCCAGACCGACAGAAGCTAAGCGAGGCCAGAAAAGACTTGGACAAGGTCCTGTCTGTGCGTCCATGTCTGCGCACTCACCTGGAGATGGCACAGGTAAAGACACAAACTACTATCTAGCAATGCGGATGGATTTTTTACAGCAACAGATTTTTTTAAGAGTCATGTCTTCTTCTTAAGGTTTACTACTACATGGGTGTAGACGCACTCCAGGAGAGTCTTTTGGTGGACGAGGGCGCGGTGAACAGAGCGCTGGTGAGTCTCTCCCATGCGCTGCAGTTTGAGCTGGGCGACAGCTTGCCGGATCTCCACGTGCTCAGAGGACGCTGCCTCCTGCTGAAGGGCGAGGAGCAGAACGCCGCAGACTGCTTCAAACAGGCCATGGAGCTGGAGAGGCCGGGCAGCACGGACACCACGGCCCTGCGCTGCCTCCTACAGGCCCTCCTGGCTCTGTTCGTGCAGGGAGGCACTGACCCCAGCCCTGCCGTCACCCAGCTGGAACTGTGTGTGCAAAAGGCAGAGGAGAGGTACCCCGGGGACGTCGTGAAAGCCGAGCTGAGGTGCCTTTACCGGGCTCACACGGCCGAGGTCACAGAGTTATCCAGGGCTCTGATCAAGACAGGCAGACTGGACTTGGTGAGAAGGCTGCTGGAAACGGTGGTTCCCAAACAGCTGGTTAAGAGGAGACCAGTCGCAAGGTCTTTCTCCTACACATGAATATTTAAGAGACACACTGGCATGTGACCAAACCAGATCAGAGATGCAGTAATTAATGGACTCTCACAGCATTTCACGGATAGAAACAGCAGCGCTACACTGGGATAAAGCTGTCTTTCCTGTAACCTTAAAATGTATGTTTTTAAATGTGATTACTTGTCCTTTTTGTCGTTTGGAGGGTTGGATCTACAGAATACTCCACAGTTACAGTGTTACAGCACAGAAGAATGTTCATTTTCAGTTTGCTTTACAGTGGAAAATGCTCTAAAAGAAGATAGTCATGACTTTTGGGCACATTGCTGAACTGAAGAGAGCACAGCGGGATGTTATCATAAGGACATGGCTGTGATCAGGATGCCCCATCGGCCCTTCCATAGCAGCCATAAAAATGACTATCCTCTGATGAGTAGTTTCCAACACAATCAGTCTTATTTCTCCTTGGAAATATTTCAATCTTGCCACACTACCTCTCCTTGAGTGGGATATTTTAATGCTCTGTCACTGATGACAAACACATGAGGTTGTACAGTTTTTTTGTGCAAAAAAGATGAAATAAATAATTATGTGTAAGACTGTTTTTTTATGTTACCTACTTTTGCTTTAACAGAAGAGGAGATGCTTCTGCTACATAAAACAGTAAATACACACAAAAAACACACAGCAGCACACAAAGCAGCGTATGTGCTTGAGGGTGATGAAAACAAGGTAACAAAGTATTTTACAGGTATATGACATGTAACATAACAAAGACAAAAAAATGATCAGACTAATGAAACAAGCCTCTTTTTTTAGCTTAAATTTAGACGGTGCAGTTGGTGAAGTAAAAAGGGTCACAACTGGGTCAGCTTATGTATGAGTAAAAATCTGTCTCTGCATGCAAATTAGAGTGCGAAACACTTCAGTGGGATTCCATGTTTCATCTCACTCATTTTGTATTTGTATGAGAAAGCTGCTTCAGAGTTTCTTTCTGTTTTCTCTGCTGACTCTACAAAACATTGAAGGACTGGAGATTTGTGCTGATACGATAAGTTGACCCTTTTTTTCTCAGGGTCTCAAAAGTCCAACACAGCTCGATACTATGTGGCTCTTGCAAGAGACACACCAGGCCTTTGCAACTTAGTGCCTTAGCTTCTGTGCCACACCTGCAGTGACTTAAACCTCTGTCTACATATGAGTTCAGGTTCCACAGCATTTTTTTAGTTTACTTGCTCAACATACGAGATGCCACTCCTCACATGAGCCATTTTCCTCCAGAGCTTTAGGAGGCAACAGGGCAGTTAAGTTCAATCAGGTAAGGTTTTAAAGTTTTACTATCATCTTTATATTTACGTAGCAAGATGAAAGGTTATTTTCATATAAGCGAGCTCAAAGAATACAGAACAGAGGAAGTTTCATACGATCAATCGATTTTTTGTAACTTTGCTACACATCCCAGTTTTCAACTAACCTTGCCATAAAAACATATTCGTTCTTTCTGAGGACTATACCAGTTACTGTTTGCATACTGTGCAACTTCATAGGCCCTTTCAATACAATACTGAAACGTATAAACACAATAAGAACCATCTGCTTGTTTATTATTATAAGAAATCTGTGTTTTTACCATGGTGGCTCTGGGTTCATGGCTGTAAAGAGGCACACTGGGGCTTGTTTGGTATCAATTCTTTGAAAAGAATATTGCTATTAAGATTGTATAAATACAAAATGTGGATGGGTGCATTGCTTTCAAACGTTTTCATTGATTTGTAGAGTGTTTTTGCAGCCTTGGCCTATTTATCTAGCCCATGTCACATGTCATGTACAGTCGCACAACTCCACATCAAACCTGTGAGAGAATGAAGAAATGAGTAGCAGTGTGCTGTTGTGCTACTTTTAACCTGTAAATAAAAATACAGTATGAAGTTTCATTGTGAGCGGCAGCATAGCAGCAACATGAACAAGCTCTTTAAGTACTTTAAAAACAGAAAATGCTAATGTTTTATGATGATTGTGCTTTAATCAAATGTAGTAATATTTAGATTTGAATTATTGAATTGGATTGAATGATGTCTTAGCTTGAATGGAAAATTTGAATTCCAGGTAGTT
>JBAJHX010000106.1:8094848-8120126 GCA_037176925.1 Amniataba percoides
TGCGCTTGGTGTCAGATGCACCGTGAGTTAAGACACCGCAATAAAAACCCCAATGTCATCAATGCACAGCCTCAAAGTGCGGTCAACCCTGCCAACATGCATACACAAAACATCATCAACGTGCAGGCTCCTCCAGTGATGATGATTAACCAGCCTCCTGCTGTGCCTTACATGGGCCAACAAGGGTACAGTCTGCCACAGTACTGAGCTTTGGGGATCCTCAGTGGTCTGCTGTGTCTTGAGTAGGAAATCACGAGTCAGCTCAGATCATGCTGCTGATTCTTTAGTTAAAACGCATACAAGATATAAGCATGAATTTATATATTATGTTAAATGCAATAATTTATATATTATATTATATGATTTTAGTTTTCATCCTGATTTCTCTGTTATATCAAAGAGCATATATCTGTTTATTCAGCCTGGTCAGACCAAAACAACTCATACTCGAGCAGATGCTATCGCATCACTAGAAAATATTCAAATTGGAGCCAAACTGTGGGCCTCATTTCAATATTACCTTCCTAAACATAATTTTTTTTACTCATACATCTGCTCCAAATCACCATCACTTTCCAAACTCAACATAAATTGATCACAGCAGTGAAACCCAGTGTCGCTATAATAATATTTCATCAGAAGCCAATAAAATGGTATGCTATTGGATATTTAACAAAAATTTCTTTCTATATAAACACAATATCTTTGTAAGTGTTTTATTGGACTTGCCCCTGAACTGGTCAGCCATTTGAAAACATGATGGCAAAGAAGTCACTGTGAGTTAAAACTCTGACTTATAGTCGATTTGTGAAAAAGACACATGGCTCTTTGTTTCCCTTTTGTTGTTCTTAATAATTTTTCTTTCACTTATGGTTGGCAGTGGTTGTTTGCCCATGTCTGTTTTATTGTTAGTTTCTGAGTGTTGTGTCATAGTGTACTGTCAAATAAACTGATAAATACATAAATGAATTTCACCTGTATCATTAATCATATCATGGCACCTGAAACAACCAGACAACATCGACAGCAGAGTGGAACTTCCAGTGAGGTGAGGCGAGCTGAAGATAGACAGGAAAAGTACAAGAAAAAACTTCTCTGTTCGGCAAACAGAAATTTTATTTTGAATGAAGTTTTCCTTGATTTATATTTTATTTTAGGACACAGGCAGACTACCTCTACATGACCCGTACCACAGGTCTGGAACATTTCTCTTTTTTTGTATTTTGTTAAAATTCATGACACAAAATTCTTGCAAATTTCTCACACAAACCACTTAAGAACAGGATTAATTGTTTTTATAACTGCAGGAAATTTGATGACAAAAAGGTGAATCTTGTTTTTGTGATAACAAAGGCCAGAGGGTTTGACTTGGCAAAGGTGTCTCATTAATGAGTTTATTAAATTAAACTGACAGTAAAGAACTTGTCAGAAAACAATTTTGGGAAATCCTGGCTGGCACTGTTCTCCATTGTAAGTCTGCTGAACAATGTAGAGACGCTGGTTTCTTCACACTGCGATCAAACATCCAGCAAACACGAGACGTATATATAGGGCATCTCAGTGGTAGTGTGCAATGACATTTAGTGCTTCGTCAGTCATGCTTTGATGGAAAAGGAAGTTTGCTCATGTTTGCTTAATTTCCTTCATGAAAAAGACTTTTTTTTGTAGTTTTGTTTTTCATTGTTCACTTATAAATGTGCATTGCTTTGTTACACTTGATTACATATTTTAGATAGATATTATGCTGTTACAGTTGTTTTTACTGCCCCTAGTGGTCTTCCTCATCTTTCATCTTTCATCTTTGTGGATTGTCGTGGACAGTATAACCTTCATTTTTCTGTGCTTTTCTTTTTTTGAAACACCATGCTGTTTTACTATATATCTTTGTGATGGCGATTCAGTTGCTGCTATGCCTGGTGACTGGACATTGCATTAATTTTGCATTTGTATTTTGTTATAGTTTCACATCTTCATTGGTTATTAAACCTGTGGACTACACCTACGTCTCCAGAGTTGTGATGTAATGAAGAAGAAGAGACTTGCTGTCAAGGAGACAGTAGAGATACTTTATTAATCTCCAAGAGAAACTGAATCTGCAGGTCTTTTATTAGCACAGACAGAAATACAAGGAATCCACGTGGATTGTGTCAGAGGTCTCATTTGTTTAACATAATTTAATTTATATTGGGATTTGGTGTCACACAGTTTGTCCTGCTTTTGGCAAAATGGGGTCTTTTTCTAAAACAAAACATTAGCCTTCTGGGGTTGAAAAAAGGTTTATGAGCTTAAAAAGTCCAACATTTGAAGGTCAGTGTTTTTTACAATCCTTGTATTTTCTTTCCGGTTAAAAACTGCTTCTGAAATGATGAGCCGTTTACTAGAACAATTAAACTGGGTGTGCCCGCCTTGACGAAAAACCTGTTAACAGGACAGGAGAGGACAGAAAGTTAATTCATGTCAAAGACTGTCAAGGGATATTGCATCAGAAACTCTTGACAGCATTTGAACAAATATGTGAACAGATGATGTTTATCTCTACACTCCTAAGCTGTACTGGACTGAGAAAGCAAATCTATGACCTGGAACAAACTACTGAAATGTAACACAGACTCTGTTTACACCACTGCCACCTGCCAGAAAGGTGTTACGTGTCATTTTATTTGCTTAGAGTGGAAAACTGAATTAAAAGCGGCTTTTGGTCATATTTGCTAAAACTGTCACTATGACCTGACAGCAGAACTTGACACAGATAATCTGATGAAAAAGAAAAATCTGACTCTTCTGGCTTCACCGGCTGCCTCTAAGGGCATTTGACATTTGATTAGATGAAATCAACCAATCAGAACAGAGTATCTGACAAAGCTTCAATCACAGCTCCTGTACAGGACTGAATCCACTTCCCATACTCAGAGTGGACGTGAGGGCAGCAACATGAAGATGTCATGGTGGCCATGGTATAAATAAAAAGGAAGTCACACTAAATGAAAAACTTTAAGAAAGACTCAATAGACGTACCTTTTATGCTGCAACACTTTTAAAAGTGACGTCTCTGGGTTGACTTGATGGAGCGTCTCCTTCTCTTCGTCTTCAAAGAAAAGCTAGAATGCAAAGAAAGATCCAATATTGTTCATTTAAAAATATATTATTGGCATTTTATCTATTGATATACCCATTAACCCTGCTTGTGACAATGAAATATGATTCTTCTTTGACAGCAAAATAACTTGCACTTATCAGAAAATAATAATTGAATTCTACATCTACACCACATGTCACCATTACAGAAAATATTAGTTAATGTATTTGGTTCAACAACCATGTAGCCCTGCAAAAATGTGTAAGAAAAAGATCATTTGACATTGCTAAGGTTCAGACACAACATAAAAAATACACAGTATGTTAACTTGTTCAGGATTAGGGGTGTGAAATATTACTGCCGATTTCTTGTGATGAAAAACAGATTTTGTTTAATTTCAAGCACTTGTCACGAGCAATTGAAACACACAAACCTCCAGATTTTGAGGATGGTATTTTCTGTCTGTGTCCCAAGGAGGAAGCTCTTCTCCAAACATGACCGCCAGGTGATCAATGAAACTGAACAAGACAAGTATAAAATACAGGAGAACTTTTTTAACTTTATAGTCAAAAGAAAATGAGAATGGTTTATGTGAAGAGTATCCTAAAGTGATCTGTGGTTCACATATACGCAGACCCACTCAAAAGCCTCATGCACTGTCGCATATTTGTTTAAAAGATGGAGGATCTTTGTTTTTCCTGGATTTCTTATAGCACAGCATTATTTAGAACAAAACTCTTATTTCTATAGATTTCTAAACTTTGGTTGTATTTTTTCAGCTGGCTACACTAGCTACATCTTACATCTTAAACTACATCTTAGCTCCAACAAGCACAGAAATGGACCATATTAAGATATATTTCAGGCTCGACAATAAGAACAAGAGACGGTTTACCAGCTGTTGTCACAGAAAGCAGAGATGAAGTCACTCTGCTGGTGTTCAGGATAGAGGAAGAGAACAGGCCAGTGCAGGGAGCCCTGCTCGTCCAGAAAGACCTGAGCCCCCGTGACCTCCTGAGAGCTGAGGCCGTCCAGGCTCAGCTGAGAGATCGCTGCCGAGGAGGCTTCATCCTCGTCCTCGCTGTCTGAGCCGCGCTGACGAGGCTTCACAGGCTGGAGCAGCTTGATGCCTCGATCCTGTGTGAAGATCAGATTTTCAGATCTACTGACCATTTTCTATATCTTATCATGATTTTCAAATACAAATGCATATAAAAAGGTATGTTGTTCAACTGTGAGTAACATATGGTTAATTTTGAATCCATGGATTCTTCCATGGGTTTTAAATAGGGTGTTTACCTTTATGGCAGCCAGGAGAGCTTCTTTCTCACCATGCATCTTTTTTTCTTTGGCCTTGGCCTTCCTGGCATCTCTCTCTGCTGCTCTCTAAGGCACCAAACAGAAACCAGGCTGTAAGCTTGATTATAAGTAAAACCTTAAGCCAAAATCAACTGACCTGCTGAGTGATTGTACCTTGTGTTTATCTGCTTCTGCTCTCAGCTCCTGCAGCTTCTTGTCAGTGGGATGGGCCTTGAGCCCCTCATCACACCACCGGAGGGCTTCTGCAAAGTTACGCAGTGCTATACAACACTGAACACCTGCAGAAAGATGCAAAACATAAACACGATTGTTTTAATAATTCTTCTAAGATGTGTTTTGCTTTCACAATATCATTAGACTCATTTTCTAACAGTATTGCTATGATTGTATTAAATACCTCTGATCAAGGCCTTAAGGTGGTCTGGTTTGATCTTTTTTGCAGCTGTTGCATCATTGAGTGCAGAGCGCATGTTACCTGAAATAAACCAGGAACAAAAGAGGATGAAATTAAAAAAGACACCAAACAATCATCATCATTCTACATCATGTATTCTCCATAAGCCACCATTTTATTTGTATGCATAAAAATCTGTATCTCCGGATATGTTTGTGTCTCATAAAGATGTGAACGTCTCTGTATGGCATGTTAAAAAGAGATAAATACCCAGGTGGAAGTGTGCTGCCGCCCGGTTGGTGAGGAGAACAGTGTCGAGTTCCTGGTCACCACATTTCTTCTTCAAACCTGCCGTGTAGGACAGGATGGCCTTTTGGTAGTCCTTCTCTTTGAAAAACGCATTCCCCTCATCCTTCAGGCACTTCACCAGCTCTGGGGGTGAAACAGGCAAATTAACTGAATCAGTGAAAATTTCTCAAAGTTACAAAGCTTCTTTTTCCCACTGATGAAACCTTCAAGGTGAGGTCCACCCACCCTCTGGAGGTCTGTCTTCATCGTGGATAATGGCCTGGAGACAAGCCAGCTCTGGGTGTGTCTGCGGGTTAATCTCTTCAGGGGCTGTTTTCATGAACATGGGTACTTTGTTAAACTCCTGAGTGGGAACAAAAACAGAGGGATCACTGCAGGAGGACAGAAAATGTGCATGTAAAGAGTCATATGTCAGGTGTTGGCAGAGAGGTGCAGAAATCCTTCTTTGTATGAAAAACTGGGAGACATTAAAGTTACTTATGTGGATAGCATTAATATTACAATATGCCAACAGTGCGCAGGCCTGTCAGCTTGTTGGGATTATTGACAGCCCAGTCTGACCTGCTGACAGTCGCTTTCCCCCTGTAGAGGCAGTCTAACCAGGTTTTTCATAATTAAGACACAAAGCGGCCATTTAAATCACACCCTATCTAAATTTGATAACTTGACGTTACCTCCTCCCAGTTGTTTTCGCTGAAGGCATTTTTGTATCTCTGGGTCTTGAATTTGTCCATGAGCGCGTCCATCCCGTCGTCGCTGTCGTACTGCTCCTCCCTGGACGCCATGTTGGCTTCAGATATGTTTTATAATGACAGTTTTGTTATTTAAAAACCTGATATGACATAAATCAGGGGATTCTACTACCTGCCCACCCGCTTTATCAAGTTAAAGTTACCCAGCTGCTTGTTTACACATGTGCACGGGCGGTGCTCCGTTAACTGCGCTCCGTGCGGAAACACGGTGCGGCTACATTTGTTCCTCCGCCGCTACTGAAGACAAACTCTATGTTGATGAATAAAAAGTATAATTATCAAACAGCCCGGTGTGGGAAACAATCATATACACTGCATCAAGTGCTGTGGCGAACATAAGGGACATTTCAAGGCTGAAAATTGAATATTCACCGATTACGCGTCTTGTTCTTGTCAATTTTTTCAAAAGAAACTTCATTAACCATTTTCCCTCCACATTAATACTACAACAGCTTGTTACTTTCAAATGAGATACTTTTTCAGAAATAACTTAAATTTAATGAGCTGCATTGTTGACTGCTCAACATAATATAAAATAGTTAAAATTAACTTTTGTTTGTGTAACAATAATACAAATTCAAATCAAATATGTCACTTCAATGTCTGCTGCGAACACTGCTTCCACCACTGAAAATAGTTGTGTTAAAATTCACATAGGCACATTTAAAAGTAGATAGTAATGTTTTTCTTAAACTTACTTGACAGTGACAGATGTTTAGACTTTTTGCACACATTTCTAAAATATTACTTATTCTTATAAAGGACTTTTTAAAGAAATAGCTTTTAAAGTTTAATTAGCATTTTTACCTACTACTTCATTTTCACTTGTAATACTACTAGTTTTTATGGTATTTATATATTTTGCCAATGCTACTTTAGTTAAAGATGTATTTACCAGCTGTCATCACTAAGCTGTTTGTAGTGTATATATTTTTTAAAAAAGGTCATTGTTTCTGTTCACCTCTTGTGGGTTTTATTTGCATGAGACCATCTATGCCAATCAGCATATAAACGTTTCATAAATGTGTCAAACAATTAACAAAACAATCCTCTTAATGTCATGAGCCAAAACATGCTTTATCTTCTTTCCCCACCACCACAGTGATCGCATCATATACAGCGATCTTGTTACAAAGTCACACAAACATATAATAAAACATTTATTTTCACATTCTGTTGTTTTTTCATACAGTTTCCGCTCTTCCCAGAAGATCTAACAATCCATCTTTACTGAGAAACACTGTGTCACCTGTCTGCTGACAGATCACCTCAAATTTGGGTGTTTCCTCGAGAGCACCCTGTCCCACTACGACAACGTACGGGTAGCCCAGTCTGCAGGCATCCTTCAGTCTCTTTCCAATGGTCATCTGTGTACGGTCATCAAAAACAACTTCACCTCTCAAACGAGGTAGACTCTCTTCCAAAGTGTGAACCAGTTCCTCAGCTACGCCTGCCACCTTATCCACCTTACTGCCCTTCTTTGGGGGTAAAACACACACCTGGTAAGGAGCCAGCAGGCCTGGCCAGCGGATCCCCTCTTCTGTTGACATCACTTCAATGGCTGCGGCAAGAATACGGGTCACCCCAAGACCATAGCAGCCCATCTCTGCAATACTATACTTGCTCTCGGCATTGCTGAAAGTGGCATTGAATACCTGAGAGTACTTTTTACCCAAATAAAAGGTGTGGCCAACCTCGATACCCTTTGACTCGACAAGTGTGCCAGATCTGCACTGTGGGCAGTCAGTCCTGTCTGATGACATGGTCTCCACATTAGCAGAGAAGGAGCAGTTTCCACAGACCAGAAGTCTGTCCTCCCCGATGTCTGCTGGCAGCTGGAACTCGTGGGACAGTTTACCACCAATGTTGCCCGTGTCTGCCTGCACCTGAACGCAGCGCAGACCCAGCCGAGCGAAGAGCCTGGTGTACGCGTGGCACACAGATTCATAGGTCTGGTAAGCTGCTTCTTCACTCAGATCAAATGAATACATGTCCTTCATGTAGAACTCTCTCCCTCGCAGCAGGCCAAACTTTGGCTTTGGTTCGTCTCTGAATTTGCGGGTGATCTGTCGTTTTAATAAAAGAGATCATGTTGTAAAAACTGCAGCTCATTACATTAAATACACTGGTGGAGACAGAGTGAAGGCTACCTGATAAAGAAGCAGAGGTAGCTGTCTGTAGGAGAGTGTCGTCTGGTGAGCCACCAGAGTCGTCACCGCCTCCTCATGAGTGGGGGCCAAGCAGTAGTCGGCCTCGTGACGGTCTTTCAGGCGGAGTAGCTCCTTTCCCATCAAGTCCCAGCGCCCGCTGGTTTTCCAGAGGTCAGCTGAGCACAAACTGGGCATGTCCAGCTTCTGCCCACCAACCCCCTGCATCTCTTGGTCAATTACTCTCATCTGTTGATTTAAACAGCAGTTATTATGGCAGTTTTCCACTTTAACCAAATCCATGAATCCATTTTTCTAAATCTAATCAAGGGGTTGTGTTGTCCTGATCAAACTGCAACTAACATTTTTTTAAACAGCAAAAAATACATAAGCTGTACACAAGAAAAAAAACACTGTAAAACATAAAAAGAATGCAGTGGTCATGAAAAAAATACACTTTCACAATTTCAAAGAGGTTCATGTCAGAAAACAACACTTCCTTGATTTCATAACATTTATACAAATCTCACCAACTTCTCCATGGAGCGGACAGTGGCAGGAAGGTAGTAGTAACAACCCGGGTTGGATGGATGGATGAGCCCGGCCTGCTGCATGAGTCTTTGGCTCTTACAAGTCATCTCTCCCTGTGTGTCCTTCCCCAAATCACGCAGGTTCGAAGGCTGGTAGAGGCGGGACACCAGGAGTGAGGGCCTGATGTTTCTGGAGTCGGTGGAGGCAGGAGAGGCGACATGCTCAGCACACCCCGAATGGCTCCTCCTGAGAGACACTGAGGCTCTGCGGAGGCGCTGGAAGACTCTTGGCCACATCTGATTTATTACAGGCTCCATGGCGGATCCAAACCTACCAGACGAGACAAATCAGACAGACACGAAAGATAAAGTCAGCTCACAGAGAATACATTCACAATACTGTGATTACCAATTCACTGTTAGAATTTTTTTAAATTGATTTATTTATTTATTTGTTTGTTTGTTTTTTACATACAAATATGCCAAACACTCTCTGGTTTCAGCTTCTCTAAAAGAACAAAAAAACAAACAAAATAATTAAGAAAAACATAATCTTGAAACTAGAGAAATGAATGAAATAAGAAACAAAGAACTGAAATTACTTTTCTCTCAAATGTAAGTGCAAGGAATACAAAAATAGGCCAACCACAACAAAAATTAACAAAGCGAGTGAAATCAAACTATATAAATAAATAAGACATAGTGATTATTAGACGAGGCAAATACAGTCAGTTAAAATATATGGTGGTAGTGCAAAGAAAGTGAGTTATCTTATGTCTGATTAAAGTGAATAAAGTGGGATAAAGTGGTAGTGTGCTTTTTGAGTTCATCCAGTCGAATTTTTATGCTTTTATTCATCCTGTGTTTTTAATAGTGGAGTACAACTTTAAGTTCGGCAGATGGACGCGAAGACTCTTTCCACTGCTGCCACAAATACACCTGATGTAATGAGAAGTTAAAGGAAATGAAATGACAGCAGGAGATAAACAGGTGGAGTCAAGGTCGTCCCACCTTAGGTTTCTTTTTAGTCCTCAGAACAAAACACAGAGTGCATGTGTATTTTAGAGAATTAAAAGTTGTGGTTTAAGGTAAAAGATGTCCGAAAGTGTGACAGTTCATAGAGGCATGTCACCAAATCTCCTGCTGGTGGTAGCTCAGTTAGCTTCCTCAGTTAGCTTCAATTAGCTTCAGTTAGCTTCTTCAGTTAGTTACACAATGACGTGTTACTGACGCAGTTCACGTCATATGGACTCACCTTAGGACGACCACTCCTTTATGATTAATTGCGGTAGATTATCTAGATAAGCAAAAAAATTACATCCCTATGAAGTTGTCCAGCTATAAAACAGTAAAGGTCCCTCCACCATGCTGTCTTCCTGAGCTACATGCTGGAGGCTCGTAGCTCCAGTGTTTCTGCGCCCCCTGCAGGTGTGGAGGAGAAACGCAGTCTAACCAAACACTTCAAATCACTGCCTCACTATTTTTGTCTTATTTATATTCAAGTAACCTATCAATGGCACACTTACAATACTCTGTTACAAATTAAATTAGAAGAATTGTAATTCTGCTAAGTAAAAGTATCTAAATGTATTTAAATGATCAAAAATAAAAGCAGTCATTCTACTGAGAGCCACTGATTGTCATATCATTCAATGTATTATGAGACTGTTGATACATCACTGTGTAAGCAGTATTTAACTGCTGTGGCTGGAGTTTGTCTTAACTATCTCATAAACATTTAAGTAGTTTTGGTCCAGGGGTCGGGATCAGATGCCTCCAAAGGGTCACATAATAAATCCGAGAGGTTGTAATAGATCATAAACGAATTCCTTGTCTTTATTATTGTTGTGATATTGACATTTTTAAATTGGCAATGGAAAATTTTAGCTAAAATTGAGCTTTTAAGAGTATCAGCTACACATCAATTCATGCACTGTCTAAATGAAAATGTATCTTTTGTAATTCTCTAGATATAATGTTTTTGATTGTTTTAGGTCATAGGTTAAGAAACAGTGATAGGCTGACATGCATTTTTGTTGTCTGTAATACACTGGGCTTACCATTCACATTGGAACAAAAGTCTGAGTATTAAAGGAAAAATATAGAATCAAAACAGTATTTCAAAGTTGTATTATTTAAACTATAAAAAGACGTTTCCTATGCATTGGTAGTTTAAGCCAGATGTATTGTTTTTATGGTCATGTTTTGTGAATTTTGAATTTAAACTTTATTGAACTGGAAACAGGAAACTGCGTTACTGTGAAACGGAAAGGCAGACGCAATGGAGTGGAAAAGGATGAAAGTTTAATTGCCTGAAAACACATTAAATGAGTCATTTGGTGATTACATTACTTCATTTCCTTGCAGAGTCTTATTATGTATTTACGTGCCAGTTATAAAGCATTTTCTACAAAACAAGTTGCCTTATAAAACTTTATTTGAGTTTGTCAGTGAACCTATGCTTCCACATTGCCACAAGTTTTGTCAAACTATTTTATTTTTATTTTGCAAAGAAAATATCTTAGAAGTGAATATCTTTATTTTTCAGTTTTACAAGATTTAAAGAACTCATGATCTCAGAGTGTGAAAATAAATTAAGCAGATTGTTGTTCCAACCCTCAGTATATGTTGGACCATGGAGTCTGCACATCAAACAGATACAGTGATTTCAAAAATATGTTATATAGCTTCAAATAAACATAAACCTTGAAAATGACAACAATGTCCTCAAGCCATTAGCAAATACACCTGCAGCACAGAGCACACAACAAACCTGAGCTGTCCTGCAGAACAACTGAGCTGTCACTGACAAAACGTCACTTTTTGTATTTGTAAAAAAGTGGTATGTTGGCATGAGACATGTTTTGTCATGTTACCATGCCTTGCAGCTGTTGTTTTTGTTCGCATCCAGCATCTTATCTTATCTCTCTCTCACCTTGTTTTTCTTGCGCTGCACACGTGTTGCTTCTATAAAAGAAAACAAACCATCCTGTTGCTTCTGTATATAAACAAACACTGCTGTTGCTTTTTCACAATAACAAACACTTCTCAACAAAAACACTCTCTCTACTTCAAAGGTCATTCAGGTCAGCTGCTCAGGCACTTTCTTTTGTGTATTCTGATACTTTCCTTTGTGTGACAATCATCAGTGGTTAATACAGATTATCATAGTAGTATAGTGTGCCCTTGTATATAACAGCCTCACAAAGAAACTCACATGCGGTTTATAAAGCAAAAGCAGACATAAAACAGAAATAAGAGAAAATAAGACACCACATGCTCTCGCTAACTGATCTCCATCTGAGATTCAGCCACCACTAAGGTTTATCAAAGCAGTTCTTTTGGCTGACATGTTCACTATCTGCTCTTTCTTTCACAGGAAAAGTTAAACAGTCTAGTACACAGGAAGTGGTGCGTTACCTACAGCAACTCAAACAAAAAATCAAAAGTAACATTAGAAATAAATCAGAAAGTCGGAGGTTGCTGCTTTAGCAGCTCTTACACAACTCAGCTGTGGACTCCCAACAAACACATAATCCAACATGTAAGGGTTCTTTGAATGTGACACGGACTCTGTGGAGGAGAGTCGTGGTTTCAGAGACGCTGTAGAAGGACAGAATACCTGCTCCTTGATCCAGGTACACTCCTATTTTGGAAGTCAAATTGGCTGAGAGAGAGGTGCTGATACTGTTATGTCTGAATTCATTTTTTAAACAGTCTAATGCCCAAGACTTGTCATTTTCTCCAAACAGACTTTCACGTCCTGTTCTGCTAATATTCTTGTATGCGACCGCAACTGAAACAAATCTCGACCAGCCCACCTCCCAGTAACAACGTCCAGTCAGACTCTCTCTACTCAGAACCTGAAGACACTCGGTGAATCTTTGTGGATGATCGGAATATGACTGTTCTTTAGACATCCATGTCGCTTTTCTGTTCCCCTCACATAATAACAGCCGTTTGTTTGCTGTGTTTGGATCCAGTGTGATTTGACGTGAAAGTTTTAAGAACTGATTTCTGGTCTCAGGCTCCGGTCGTGGTAATAAAACATCCATTTCAGTCAGTGTCAGCGAGATCTTGGTCCATTCCTCACAGATAACGGCCTGTAGTTTCTCTCTGAACTCCGACATAGCCAACATCACATCCTCAAAGTACCGCGGAGGACGGATATTGATGCTTGGTGAGTCTGTGTATCCACTGAATTGAGACAGCGAGTGGTACCTGCGTAGAAACAGGGTGTCATCCTCAGTGCGAAAGATCTGCTCCAGCTCAGTACTTCTTCTCCTCAGCTCAGTTATCTCCTGCTCAAATCTGTCCTGAAGCTCTTTGGTCCGACTCGCTTCAGTTTCCTGCTGCGATCTGATCCACTTTCTCACATCGGACCTTCTTTTGTAAACGAGTTGGGACAACTTGGAGAAGATCATGTGGCTGTCCCTCACTGCTTTATGAGCAGAGCGATCAATGGCGTCTATCTCATCCTGAAGCAACATCAAATCTTTCTGTCTGTCCTGGATTGTCTGCTGGATGCTTATAAAATGCTCCCCGAGCTCTTTCTGCCTCTCAGTCCTTTCTGCTGCAGCTGAGACTGTGTCGTGGCCTTTGTGTTCCTCCACGGAGCAGTGAGAGCAGATACACTGATCATCAGTGCGACAGAACATCTGCATCACCTCATTGTGACGAGAGCACATGTACTCCTCAATATTTACTAAAGCTTTGATTAGCTTGTGAAATGCGTGTGATTCTTTGTGGAGGTGGAGGTCACAGTAAGAGGCCAGGCACTGCAGAGAGGACTTGGTGGCTTTCAGCTTCACCCCAGTGCAGATATCACAGGCCACATCTCCAAGAGCAGCAATGCGATAACGACCAGTGCTGAGTCCCATCAACTTCAGCTGCTCCATTGAGTATGTTATCATGTTGTCTTTCCTGCACAGAGGACAGCTCCGGATCTTCCTCTCATCCTCTTCATCCCACTGTTGCTTAATACAGCTCAAACAGTAGCTGTGCCCACAGGAAGACGTCACCGGATGTTTCAGTAATTTCAAGCATACAGCACAGCTGAACTCTCCTTCGAGCGTTCCTGGCTCAGCCATTTCTACTTCTCAGAGACGACGAATAACTGACGAACAGCTTCACTTCCCCACAACAGATCAAACTTTACTGTATTCCAGAAGGAGGAGCGGCTTGTACCCTGACTGTTAATGCTTAACTTTTACTGACTGTTAAGATATAAACTTTGTCATGTAGCAAAGTCAGCAGAAGTTAGTTTTTAATTAGAAGATTTCATCTTTCAGGACTGTAATGTATTACTTAGTGTAATATATCATTGTTGGGCACTAATGTTTTATGGAGTAATGTTTTATGACACATCACCTTAGCTAAAACCTTTGCTCAGTGTCATTAAAGGACAAAAACTGATTGTTTCCAGTCAGCTGAGTAATAAAGATTTTTTAAAACAAAATAAAACACGACATGGAAAAACTCTACCACATCAGTAATAAAAACTTAGTGATGATTGCCCCTTTTTTTCAGTTAAATCAATGATGTGTAAAATCCTGCTTACCAACAGCATTTCAGTGGTGTAGCTGTTGCAGATGAAGTTTGTTTACTAGATGCTGACAGATGAATGTAGTGGAATAGAAATAAAGTATTTCCCTCGACCATGTAGTGGAGGAAAAGTAGATAAAATGGTGGAAGGACTTAGTTCCTCTACTCATGAATAAAGATTAATTTTAAGCTTCTGAGATCATAAAACAATTAATCTGCATGTTGGTACCACAATTTGCCTTTGTCAGATAAACCTGTATGAACTGAGTCTAAAACACCTGAATCACCACAACATCCATGGCCATAACAGTGTGGCCAGTTGTTTTGCTCGAATGGTTTCAGAGACGTGCCTTGACTTTGCCTTAAGCTCACAGAAAGTTTGTCAATTTTAGAACATAACTGAATTTTTCATTGCCAAAATAACCGTTGTTGGTTGTTGGGCCCAATTTGATACGTCTGATGTAGGAGATGAGCAGTATCCAATATGAGCACAAACTAAGTCTTAACAGTTGGTGCAGGATGGACTCAAGAGCAGGAAGAGTTAGATCCTGAAAAAAGCAGCTTGTAGGCAAGTATAGATAGACAGACAGGTGTGGGTACATGAAACCAGCAACTCAGGACACCGGAAAGACTGATGAACAGACAGAGTACAAAAACAAAAATAGTACTTTGAGAAGTTGTTCATCATCTTAGTTTCGCATTTTGGTATGCTGTTGGATAATAGGCATAATCTGTGCTAAATGTTTGAAATGTCATAGCATAATGTGATGTATCATTGAATGTCTGATGTCAAAGAATATTGCTGTGTCATAGAATAGTATTATGTGTCAGAGAACTGCAATGTGTCCTGCAGTATTGTGATGTCATAGTACATTACAATGTCAATGTGATAGAGCAGAATTTTGTGATACCATAAAATAGTGTGACATGTCCGATAATGTTGTGCTGTGCCATCACATCAAAACTTTATTTGATACATCACATTAGACTATGATATCAAAATATTTGGAGACTTATTCTGTGTCACATCGCACTACACTATGACAACACAACATTCTATGACAGATTAAAGTATACTGTGAGATGTCGCGGAGAGCTTTATATTATAGTATACTATTATGTGTGTTAAATGTTTAAAATTTCATAGTATAGTGTGGAATGTGGGCCTTGAATTGAGTTTCACAATGGACAAATAATAAATAAACACATGTCCACAATTCTTTTATAGCGAAGTTATCATACAGTATCAGCAGCAGTGTAGTGTGAGGGGTTACATAATTTTGTGATGTCAAAGTATACCATTATGTATCATAAAATTTTGTGATGCTTCATACAATGTTTTCATATCATAGTTTAGTTTGATGCATCATAGAATGTTGTGTCAACTCAAAGTATAGTGATATCACAACATTTGATGACACATAACAGTATGTAAAGATATTTTAAACATTTTGCACAAGTCACAATATATTATGAGATAATCTCCAGTGTGTGGAGACTGTTCATATCACAGAATACTGCAGCGTCTAGGAACACTGTTATGCCATAAAATGTTGTCATAGTATACTGTAATGTTTCATAGAATATTCTTATGCTATTTTAAACATGTCACAATATGTTACGTTGTTGTTTCAATGTCATAGTGTTGTGTGTTGTATTAAAGAATGTTGTCACAGAGTACTGTTGTGATTCATAGAATACTGTGGTGTCACAGTTTAGTGTAATGTGTTGTAGGATGTTGTGAGGTCAGACTATACTGTTATGAGTCACCAAATGTTGTGATGTGTCATACAGTGCTATTAAGTGTTAGAATTCTGTGATACTTTAACATCGCCACATTCTTTCACAAATCACACAATATTATGATATTAACATGTGTTGAGACTTCACATCATTTTATGTAATTTGTCACACAATACTGAGACATTGTCATAGTAAATCACAACACTTTTTGACACATACAACTATTTGTTATATAATAACATTTTGTGACACATCACTCTATATACTATGACATCTTCAAACATTTTGGACATATCAGAGTACATGCTGATATCAAAAACACTGTGACATGTCATGTCTGTGTAGTGTGATGTGTTGCAGAATGTTGTCATAGAATACTGTCATGTTTCATCGAACATTGTGATTTCACAGTTAAGCATGATGTGTTGTGGAATGTGATGTCACGTGGTCAACATCAATAACTGAGACTTCACAGCATTCTATGACACATTCTATGAAACTTTATTCTATGACATTCCTAATATCACAAAATAGTGTGACATTTCATAGAATGTTGTGATATCATAGTGTAAGGTGACATGACAACAGAACATTGTGTTGTCATAGAATACTTTCATGTTCCATAAAATGTTTGTCAGAGTAAACTGTTATGTACAATACAATGTTTTGATGTATTAATGTAGATTCATATGTCATTAAATGTTGTGATGTCATGGCATTTCAGGAACATTCTTTAACATATTACTGTAAGGGTGCCGATGATGTGCCATAAAACACTACTTATGTCTTAACGCCATGTGTCAAAAACTGGCATAGTATCAGCAAAATATTCTAAAATCTCAGAACACTTATGTATTGTAATGTGTCATAGATATTATAGTGTGATGTCATGTCATGCAGTTTAGTGTGATGTTTCACATAATATTGAGATGTCATCATTTGCTATATAATAATATTATAGAATACTGTTAGCTATCAAAGAATGTTGTTAGGTTGTAGTTTAGTGTCATATGTAAGAGAATGTTTTGCTGTCATAGAAGTATGTGATGATATAGTGTGCTCTGCCATTGTCTGTCATGGAACATTGTGGTGTCATAGTATATTGTGATATTTCATATTATATAGTAAAGTCATAGTATATGTATATATGTCAAAGAATGTTGTATAGTATGATACACACTGATCACACTGTGCTACTACAACTTACTTTCAAGTGTTTATCTATCTTAAAATGTAAGACAATTTTCTCAACCCATAAAAAAACATTTCAGACATGGATTAATAGATTAGGAGATTTATAGTCGGCACCGGAAAAGAATGGAATTTTGTGAAAAATAACCTAAACTGTCAGACAAGGTGGAGAGGAATAAAAAGTACAGTATTCTCCTTTGAGATAAAGAGGAGCTAAAATAGCATAAAAATGGAATATTCAAGTAAAGTGCCATAATCTTTGTACTTAATTGCAATACTTGAGTAATCGTATATAGTTTCATTCTACTAATGGGTTTAATATAGTTTCAAATATGGTTGCACATAAACATTTCTTTTTCTTTGTAAAACACAATGTAAGCCCACACATAGAAAATGAATAGAGTATACTGTGCTGTATATAAAGACTGTTTATTCTTGGTGGGTTTATACTCTCTGTCAAGCACTATTCTAGTACCTTTTAAATTAAAGTGAATTTAGTTGCAACAAAATGACAACTGACATCAAAACGACAACTGACATCATTCAGTATAGAATACAATAATCAATGCACAGTAACAATTGATAAGTCTTTGTTGAACATACTATACCATCCCAGACAATCTTTGCCTTTTGTTGACATGATACTATAATGCAGCGTGTGCTAATGTACTTTTGCTGGCTTTATAACATTTTATGTCAGCAATTTGAAACCATTATTCCCCCAGTCAGTCGATGACACACAGGCACCTGATGGTCCTCTCACATGGCAAACACAACTGAGCCCAGGTGGACACTGGAGGACATCACTCAGCCTGCAGGGTTACACATTGATTGAAGATGCGCACACACACACACACACACACACACACACACACACAGATGTATTCCCCAGCCAATTAGGTTTGTGCCTGTTTCATCCATTTATCTTGTCGCTCTTGTTGTAAGATTTGGTTCTCAGAGAAATGGGCGACTGAATGTCTCCCAGAGATACAAACAATCCCATTAGGAGAGATTTTATCTACAAACATAACATTCGCCTGTTTGGCTTTATACGGAATATAGAGCGAAATGTCTGGGAAATGTAAAAATGTATATTTGTCACTTTACCAAAAGAGAACAAAGGTTTTAAAGGATTTCCTCATCAACATCATCATAGGTTTCAACATTGACAGTATACCAAACAGAGTCTGTGAAGTTTAGAGATGGATGGAATTAATCCTTGACTGTGATTTATTGATGTAAAAATAGCCTCCAGCTACAGTCACAGAGCTTCTGATCTTCCCATTTTGGTGTCAAATACTTTTTCAGATTCACTGCCTAACACTGAAATGGAAACCATGCTACAGCAGCATCAGGAAACAAACTCAGATCACAGGTAGACATTATTTTAAACCGTAGCACTCAGTTTGTTATGACATCACTCACACTGATAACTTGACGTACCTCGGGCTCATTTAAAGTAATCTATGGTCACAGTAATCTATGCCACCTTCTTCACCTCTTCAGGCCTTTGAAGCAGTAATCAAAACATTATGAATGTTGGAGCTGATTACAGCCATCAAAGCTCACTGCTCATCAGCTCCAGACACATGAGGACAATAGAAACCTTGTTATATATGGATGGGTACAATACAGACAAAATAAATCAGACCTGCATTCAGAATCAGGATCAGCCCATTACTAGATTTTTGCAGAGCTTTCAAACATGTTACATCTATCAGTGTGGTGAACTTGCACAGGCATCATGAAGCTGTTTGCAGCTGTTGCGAGTTCATCTGTAGCACTATCACAATGTCTGCTGATGAATACTGAGAGATACAACTGTGAAAAGTTTGTCATTTCACCTTTCAGTTCAAGGATCTAAAATGCAGCATCTCAAATATGCAAATGGAAAACAACAAGATATGTACTGTAGTTTGATTCAAGTTGTCTGGAAGTTCTTGTTAGATCTTTTGAAAAAGGTTAACAACAACTAACTATTTCTAACAAAGCAGTCTATTTTTGTACTTGCGAGTGCCTAATTCTATTTTCATATCTCAAACTACAACCACACAGCATGTCCAACCACACATAATATAATTTCATTGACATCCTAAGTGGGACCTCCACTGTTAACGATCGAAGTGAAATGTCATGCTGAGGATCACATCGCACCATCAGCGGCGGCGTAATGACCTGCATGATGGACTGTCAACATTGACTCTTTTCCTCTCATATGGCCCAAACTGCTGTAAAGACAAAGACAAGCAGGCCATCAAAGTGTTGTAAACAGACAAGACATCTGCTTGGCCGCGGGGGGATTCACTTTGCATCACTTAATTAGCCCTGTGGTGTAGTGAAGGTCGGCGCAATCACAGGCTTGGATCCCATAATCACAGAGAGGCGGAGGAGGATGCCCTCATCTAATGTGATTGTCAGTTGAGGGTTGTAAAAGGCTGATGGCTGTCACTCTCTCTTAGACGGCTAAAAATGGTAATGGTGGGGATGACCGGAAAACATAAAATGACTTGACTGTTATGACAGAGGGAGGAGTGTGTGTGTGTGAGTGTGTGTGTGATGGGGATGGGCTAAGAGGCCAGCAGGAGGGAGGAGGTGGTGAAGTGTGCATTGATGAACTAAAAGGTGGATGGTATATAAATACAGGGAGATGCAACGGCCGCTCCACTGTTCTGCAGTCTGCAAAGACTTGAGAAAGAAGACTCAAAGACAGCCAGGCGAGATCACAGAGGACCAACAGGAAGCAGCCGAGGTGGTCTCAGAATAAACCAGACCGACGAGCAGACTGACCGGACGGGGATCCAGCATGCGGGCTCTGGTGGTTGTTCCTCTGCTGTTGTGCGCAGTGGTGTGTGTGGACCAGGTGAGAGGAGAGGTGAAGGCAGTGAAGCTGTGCGGTCGAGAGTTCCTGAGGGCCGTCGTTTACACCTGTGGAGGCTCCCGCTGGAGGAGATTCCTCAGTGAGTCAGATATGGATGGTGAGACAACTTCTCTTTATTCAACTCAGAGACGCAGTGGTCTGTGATGATGTGAAGTTTTTCCTTCTTTGGCTAAGGATTAACCATATCAAATGTGTATACAAGATAAAAGATGCAAAATGACATATATATTATGACTTCCATGCCTGTGTAGATTTAACCTTAAAAATTGGTTCACCTGTTTAAATGGTGCAACAGATTTTGCTTGGTGTAATCATTCCTTCTGTTCATACTGGTCATTGAGCCTTTCCTACTGCCCTTTCAGTGTGATGGAAGGCAAAGTCAAAAATCCTCCCTGCAAAAGTGTTTTAAAAAGTTTATCTGAAGCTAATACGACTAAAAGCACTGCAACACTGGAAGATGTCCACTTCATTTGAGTATTTAATGTTAAATCTCATATTAACTCTAATATTCACTTCTGAAAAACTCATTTTTGACTGACGTTTTTGTTCCCCGTTACATACACTGAAGCCACATTAGGGAAAGCTGCTCAGTGTAAACAGGAAAAAAAAACACATTATGGCAGGAAAAACTGTTTCAGTGTTCATTATTATTTTAAAGACTGCCTTGAAAAATTGTGATCTCAACCTTTAAACTCTGTCCTATTTTGTGTTTTTACTAACTTACTTTATTTATCTCTGTTATCGCTTGAAAAGGTATCTTGTTCAGAATTAGGGTTCCCTTTTCTTTGAAGCAGCTTTTGGGATGTTCAAGATTCAAGATTCCTTTATTTGTCCCATAGCGGAGAAATTTACGGCACAACAGCAGCAAATGGACATATTAGAAATAGATAATATTTAGGTATGAAATGAGTGTAAAACAGTGAAATGAAATGATACGCAACAGAAGTGTAACGTTATTGCAGAGCCCAGTAAGTTATTTGTTGTTTATTGTCTGTTGTTCGCAGACTAGTGGGCATTATGTTGTTGTGTAGCCTGACAGCAGACAGCGAAGATCTGCGGTAGCTCTCCTTCACACATCGTAGATGGAGCGGCCGCTCACTGAGGGAGCTGCCCAGTGCTGCCAAAGTGTCCTGTAGAGGGGGGGACATGTAGTTTAACATGGATGACAGCTTGTTAAAATCAACTTAAGTGTCTCATCTCTCATGTCTTTATATCTTTATGTCTCTCATGTCACCTCTTCATGGATAATGTGAAATATCTACCAAAGATTCAGCCTGGGATAAACTACGATTTGCAGATATTTTGTTGCAGCCAGCTTCTGTCAAGATTAAAACTTTCCAAAACTGACTGAAACTGTTCTGCCTTACACAGTCTATGTGTTTTGACATTGCTTTCACTCATTCAGGGATCAGAATTTGAACCCGCATAACGGCTGAGTTCTTGTGGGTGACAGCGTTGGCGTGTAAAAACATGATCAGCTGTCCACCGCACTGTGATTCTTGCTACATGTGCTGTTTACTCTTAATTCAGTGATGCGGTGCGGTGGGTGTACAGGCAGACGGGTGCCCTGGCGCAGAGACATTGTCTGCTCTTCTGCCTTATTAGGCTATAGGAGTCCACATATCATGATTAAATGTTCCTCAGGGCAGTCTCCCCCTCTCTTACTGTCTGTCACACACACAACAAACAAACCCAGTTAGCCTATCAGTCGTGCTGATTAGAAAGAGAAAAGTGACACTGTAGAAGACAAATAGCACAGAGTTAATCTGTGCAGTCATTTAGAGTTTCCTTATTTAATGGAAACATAGACCTCAATTACAAGGGAATTCGTTCATCCATAACCCTGCTGGAGACAACAGTGAAATATCACTTGGAAACACACTGACACTTGCAGAGGAAAACGGGGTGGGGACCCGGTTACTGCACTAGATTAAGTAAAGAATGATGCTGGAAGGTTTCTTCAGTTCATTGTGTTTTTCTGTTCCAGGTTTGCCCACAGAGGAGCAGAACAGTTTGGAGAGCCTGAGCAGCAGCAACCCGGGCTCCCAGCTGAGCAGACGGGACATGAACAACATACTGACCACCGTGTGCTGCCAGGTGGGCTGCAGGAAGAGCGACCTCACCTTCCTGTGCTGAGGCCAACCGTGTCTTCTTCTCGTTCGTTCTCCGAGTTGCCAGAATGACTCTGTTCTCTCCCGTTTTGCCTTTGTAGAGACCAAATCTGAATCAAAATGCTGTTGTTTATAAACCAATGTGATCACTGTGCTGAATGTACAACAACGCCCATATCCACACCTGCGATTTTACTAATTGTTTTTGATATTAGTTTGTGGATGTGAATGTGGAGCACTTGAGCTTCTGTGAACATGTTTCTGGACCCTGGCTGGAAGATACAGAACGTGCAACCGTAAAAAAATATATTTCATTATAATAGAAATGAACCGATGAGAGTTTGAAAGCTAAGCTAAGTTGAGGTAGATGCACTCAGGGATGATTTATTCCAGAGAGGAGGACTGTATCACTTCCTGCTCTGTGTAAAGAGTGAACAGATGTGTATGCAGGTGTGTGGGTTTGCGTTGGGTTGCAGGTTTGTGAAATTTCCATCTCTGCTTTGACGTATTTACAGGAAACTTGAACTGTATTCTATCATTTCGCTATTTTTGCCAAATAAATTGTCTTGCACACAGTTAACATTCTGTGATATGTGACAACTTGATACTGATATGAGGTGATTTAAGCAAACTCAGAGTCCATCCATCCATCCATTTTCTAACCCACTGTATCCTGCACTCAGGGTCACAGGGTTGCTGGAGCCCAGCTATCTTAGGGCGAAGGCGGGGTTACACCCACAGGGCCACATAGAGGACATACGACCATTCACGCTCACATTCACACCTATGGACAATTTAAATTCGCCAGTTATTCTAATGTGCATGACTTTGGATTGTGGGAGGAAGCCGGAGTACCCATAGAGAACCCACGCAGACACAGGGAAAACATACAAACTCCACACTGAAGGGCCTGCCTCAACCGGAGATCGAACCCAGAACCCTCTTGCTGTGAGGCGACAGTGCACCACTGCACCGCCCAAACTCAGAGTCAATAAATGAAAATAACAACAATATGTAACAAAAGGAAAGTCTAAAAATATGAGCCTGGTGGCCTGCATGCAAACAGCGATCCACACCTTCTCTAGTTTGGGACTGGCTGCATGTCTTTCACCATCTCGTTTTCCTGTCATCTCTCAACTATCAGATATCCAATTAAGGCACAATATAGCTATGCCTCACATGCTCTGTGAGGCTGGCCACAATCACCATACAACATAATTCTGATGACACTAATTCTGCAGTCTATTGGTTGGACATTTAAACCAAAGTATTGGAGATATGACATATGATCTGGAGTAAAAACTGACGTGTGTAACTAAAGCTTTACGGGAATCCATACAATAGCTGTAAAAGCAACAGGTGTAAACTTTGTTTTGACACAAGGATAAAAGTCAGGAGAGCTGTTGTGATGCACCATGAGTGTCAAAATGTGCAAATTCTAATCTGCCAGTGGTCCCAGATGAAAATTCAGAATGTACTGGTATCATCCTTTGGGGACCACGACCATCTGTATGATATTTCATGGCAATCCATCAAATAGCTGTTGAGATATTTCAGTCTGGACCAAAGTGGTGATAAGATAGATCCATGCTACATCATGCTACTACTAAGAAAAAACAACAAACAACAACAACAGGACTACTCGTTTGTGTATCTTCATGTGGAAAAATAATTAATACAGAATTACAAAGAAAACTGCAAACATCCAGTTATAACTTTTATTGGTTTTGGAAAGAAGCAAACTAAGTTTCTCAGTTCATCTTAGCATTGTTATGTACTGTACAAACAGCTTGCACATGTGTTTGAGGTTAACGGTACAGAACCAAAAAGCATTCTGGCTTATAGCACACATAAACACACTCCCTGCTCTCTTCTCAACATTAATACAGGTAACTGACACTCAGCACAACACGTCATTTCAGTACTATCTATCATCATAGATGCCCCACCTTTTACTGCATGCTGTGCATGCAATAATGACTTACTGCAGGACGAAACCACCACATGAGACTTATTGAAAATACTTGAAAAGTTGAAACTTGAAAAGTTTTTGTTCCATTTTTTTTAACAAGATGCAAAGAATAATCTGGTAACTAACAGACTGAGAGTGCGCTTTGAACCGCAACACGACTTTCAAGCTGAAAGACATGTCACCTGTAGTGTAGTGGTAATTTTAAACAGATGCATGATGGGGAATGTGTATGGTGGGCCTTTGTAGATAATGCTGTAGTGACTGTTGCACTGATAGCTTCAAGCTTCACTCAGAAGGTTACTGCTTCCTGTCAGACATGTTCCCCCATCTAGTCACCCGGATGGAGCACTGACATGACTGAAAGAAAACGTTACCAAACTTATGTGGGAGCTAAATGGCACCAATCATCATCACCTTGCATTAACAGATTAAATGCAACATCAGAATAATCCACAACGCTCTTTTAGACCGAGTCTGCACAGGTATAACAGTAAATTTTATTTGAACTGCACAGCCCAAATCTTTATTAGCCAAATGACCACATATGTTTACAACTACATCCGATCAAAAGTACATTGCATTGATAGTGTATTGACGTGTCTTAAATTCAGCCTAAGACGCTTCTACGACAGCTCTGAAAGGACCATGATTGGTTGCATTTAGCAGAATGCCGACACACAGTACAGTACAGAGATCTTCGGCTACACTTCACACACACTTTTTGTTCTTCATGTTGAGTGTCAGAGCATTCAGGAAGTTCAACATCATCAGCACAGTGTTTTTTTTTTTTACACATTAAACAATATAATATTTTTTCACTTTTATCCGTTTTAAAAATATTCAGCTTATTCTCCTTAACAGAGGACTGACTGTCCGGGGTACACACACATGAAATACAAAAAAAAAAAAAAAAAAAAAAAAAGAGCATCATTTTGGTCGACTTAACTTTGCTCCACAACCTCATTCAACTCATGTCATCTCACAGAGACCATTACGATTATGCAAAATAAAGCCATGGATTCAAGCGCTGGTTGGATGGTCGGGAGGTGTGCTCATGATAGAGTCAGGGGGTTTAGGTACCGCTGAGGTGAATGAAAGGTAAGAAAAACAGCTCAGACACATGGTCACAGTTGAGGAATAACTGAATGGGAAGATGTGGGGACTGAGAATGCTGGATTAGTGGGTTTTCTTTGTTTTATTACAATGAGTTTGAATAAAAAATCATTTATTGTCAGTCATTGTCTTTACCTTTTGTAAAGGAAAAGTTTTGGAAATTTGGGAAATACTCTGACTCACTTTCTTGCTGAGAGT
>JBAJHX010000106.1:8120226-8134018 GCA_037176925.1 Amniataba percoides
GTCATTGTCTTTACCTTTTGTAAAGGAAAAGTTTTGGAAATTTGGGAAATACTCTGACTCACTTTCTTGCTGAGAGTTAGATGAGAACATTAAAGCCACTGTCATGGCTGTCTATTAAATAGAGCCACGTGGTGGTTAGCTTAGCGTAGCATAAAGACTGCATGCAAGTGGAGACAGTTAGCCTGTTAACACGATGGAGAGTCGAAAGTCAGGCTAGCAGCTCTGTGAGGCTTTGAAATAAATGCTAAATTTCTCAAAGTGACATTGCTAGCCAAGCACTTAATGACAAGCACTTAATAGAAAGCTGAAACTGATGTAAACAAAAATAGTTAGTAAAACAGTGAGACCAAATGAAGATTGATCTGATGGTGGCGTTGGAGGAAAGCTTAAGGAATCTTTGGAGTTTTTATATATTATCTTGACAGGGACATGAATGACATAGTGTTAATTAGTGAACTTGCCCTCAGAATGGGTCAGTTTTTATGATGAACCAACTGTCTCTTAGCTCCAGACAGATATAAGAGTGGCATCGATCATCTCCTCCAACTCTTAAAAAAGAAAGTGAGTGCGCCCATTTCCCAAAGTCAAACTAAGTGTGGACCTCACCCATGGTGTAACTAAGTCTACATTAACACTGCTTTCACAAAGCATAACACAGCATCCAGGAAGATATTTATCTTTTTTTCTTTAAATTACCCCGCCCCACCCATATATAGCTCAAATCTTCTGTTGCACTTGAGTTAAAAAATTATATCTGAAATAAATTCAAAAATTATACCTTATACTGTACACAGGTTACCCAACTACACAGATAACAAAAAAAGAGAGAGAATTCAAATATTTATACCTTTAAGGGTTCTGAGTTGTGTGATACCATTCAAATTCTATTCGTATACAGAATCACATGTTTTATACAACAAATCATCGTCATCAATAAATAAAAATAGAATGCTGTCATGTACTCTGGAGTCTATCACTGCTGTCCTGGGAACAACAGAAAGGCTATCTGACAATACGAGGAAAACACCAAACGCCCTTTAAGATATATATTATTGATTTAAAATGACACTTTGTACACTTCTTTTTGTTCTGACGGGAAAACATATTTTCTTAGTTTGCAACCAGTACGTTGATTTATCATTGCAGCTGCCTAACTTGCTAAAAACGTTTCCGCGTCTGTCTATTCCGGCGAAATAAAACGACAGTTTGATTGACTGATCAGTGCATTTTTATTAAAAAGGATGTGATCCAAAGTCATGTGACCCTGTAGTACCAGTAGGCGAAGCGTGAAAGTCTACTTTTTCTGTTTGTAGTGACTTCGTCCCGCGTTTCATCCGAATGCAAACAAGCAGCGACGAGGAACATTTAACTGTTTGTGACAACGTGTCAAAATGCACCGGTAAATGTGTTTACTTGCTGGCAAATGGCCACCATCTGTGCGAGACAGCGAGGACAGCTGTCTCCGGCTTTCAAGCTCAGACAGAGGGATTAATTATACAGGTGGTTTGTTTTTATCTGCTAATGCTGTATCACTCGCTTTGTAAAGTCCTGGGCCCTGCTTTAACTTTAACTAGTCTGACTTTGGACGCCTCAGAGGTTAAAGGTGTGCACCTGAAGATCTCATTCGAGGGTTTTTTGTTTTTTTTTTACAGCCGAATCTTTCTGAACTCTTGCCAACAACCAGCACGTCATCCGGAGTTCAATTCTGGCCGCAACACTTTCCATCCATGCCTTCTGTCAGGCAGCTGCAGTGAAACTTTTAAGAAAACACCACCACATATTGACCAGAGGAGGATGGAGACAGAGGCACAGACTTTAGAAAGAGAAAGAACCCAGGTGTCTTAACTGCAGCAATACGGATGTTATGAAATGAATACAAATACGATAATTACATGACCTAAAACAGCTCCACGATGCTATATGCAAGTTATACAATACTGCTGGGTAGGCTGCGGACCTGTCATGTGGGTTCAGAAAAGGTTAATGGAAAGTCTGTCTGGTGTTGGTTTGTCCTCTGTACTCAGTGTCAACCTCAGTCCACTGTGATTGCTTCGTTCAACAGTGCTGTTGTAGGGGGGCGTGGGTTAGTTGTCGGCCAGGTATTTTCCTGAAATGCATCAACAAAAGGATTAGATTAAGTTTCAGTCATGTATAGATCATTTACAGCTTCACTTCTGCTGTTAATGCCACAGACAAGCTGCATAATCTCTGTTGGCTCCACTGAGAATAAGACTGTAATGGATTTTTGTTTTTTTATATGTATAAAAAAAATGGATGATTGGTTCTAATTATTTGCCTGCAGTAATTATAGTTTAATAGAAGAGGAATACGTCATTTCATACAGTGATTGAATGACATCATAAAAAAGCAGACACCATACTAATAAAATGAGTACATTTCACATACTCTTAAGATATTTATTCAGTCAGTACAATAGAGAATAATGCAATATTTGCAAATGTGTGATTAAGATAAACTGGTGGATGAGCAGGCAGAACATTTATCTGTGATGGTGATGATTAACGTTTGGTTAGGAATATGTCATTCTATACGTTGTTTCCAAAATGTTACACTGACCTGCGGCAAACCTCTTCTTGATGAGGGAGAAGCGGTATCCTGGCCCAGCCAGTTCGATGTCACAGCCTGACAGGGTGCTGCCCTCACTGGTGAACTGCACCGCCAATGGAGCCGGTTTACTGGGACCCTCTGTGAGTTGAAAACGTGCTAACAAAGATCCCACACCTGAGGGAAGAGAAGATGATCGTGATGATGGAGAAGATGTCTGTTGGCCATGAAGAAGATTCAAGGATTCAAAGAAAAACATTTATAAACTATTTTGAACAGATCTGCTCAATGTCAAAATGATGCTGGATACAGATGTCAAGAAAGCAATGAATGAGATCCATTTGAAAACAAAAATAACAAATCGTCTGAGGGTCATTTGTTGTCACAAAACATTAAACAGATAAAAGACAAGATATGCAGTATTGCATTTAGACATCATCCTGGTTCAAATGAAGCAGGGCTAAACTCATCATGTTTGTGCCTGGTCACGCTTTCTATCTTAAAGGAAACACATAATCTAGTTTACTGTCCTTCTCTGGGAGACCAGGTAAGCCCTGGAGGCTTTCTGCTTTATAAAGTATAAAACAGGCCAACAATTTACTCATCATCAGACTGTCAAGTCAGATGCACATATAAAAAAAGAATAAAAAAGAAAAAACTGTGTGTGTTTAAAGCACAAGCCCTGAAAACATACGCAAACAACACCCAGATAGTGTGGTGAGACGAAATGCTGAAAACAGCCATAAATGAGCAAATTAGGTTTGCTGAGCTAACTGTTACGCCATTTGTAGACAGAGGAGGTCACTGGTTATTTCAGGGGGAGCTGACAACCAACTTCATAAAGGGAAACAGGTACCAAACTTTTTTTCCTGTAGACTGTTTTGAAAACTCAACTCAGGTGAGATCAGAACATTGTTTGGGCTGTATTACTTTTCAGATTAAACCTTCTCACTCTCATCTACAAAGTTGCTACAAAATGTACCAAGAGAAATCTTGCTCACCAGTCAAGAATGTCAAGGCAGGTCCAGAAGCTGTCATTAGATTACTTCAAGTCCAGGCTATGTCCTTTGCCACAAAGCTAACTTTTAAAGATTATCAATATCACTTAATGTTATATGTTAACATTTTCACACAAGACATACCTCCGTTTTCAGATTTCTGCGAGATATCAGGAATCTTCCAAAGGATTCTTTGCTGCTCTGCGTTCCTGTAGAAATAAAAAGAAAACAGGAAAACACATTTATGAAGTCCAAGTGACCAACTGAAAGTCAAAGTCAAACCACCTGCAACAAAAACACGTCTCAGTCCTCTGTTACAGCAATAATACACAAAAGTGTAATTGGTGTAAAAATATTAATGTGTGAACAACATAAATTAAACCAAAGTTAAACCAAGTAGCTGGTGTACCTGCTGTAGTACACTGCCAAATGAGCTTAATGGTATAAATACGGAAATAAAGTTGAGAGTGTACCATGCAGCAGGAGGTAAGACAGCCTGCAGTTTTGAAACTCCTCCATCGACAGGGACGAGGAACTGGACATTGTTGAGAGCCATCGGCGTCGTCATGGCCTCCCCATTGTATTTGTAGTCTATCCTAAGGTCAGTGCTGGTGGGCTCACACCTCCAGCTCACCGCCAGGTTCAGAGGAATCGACTGGAGCCCCTCCGTCGATACCTGCAAATCCATAGAAAATATGCAGGCTCAAATTATGCCAAAGACATTTAATCCCACATTTAGTGGTTTCAACATTTTTTTCAGCTTGTTACCGTTCTTTTAAGCACTGTTTGGAGGTGGGGGGATAAAAGCAGCTGGTGCTTTTGAAAAAAAAAACAAAAACAAAACTACTGCGGGCCAAGCTTACCTGATACTTGAGCATGTCCACGTTGTAGTATGTTGCCTGTGGCTTCTGCTCTGCCACCTTCTTTAGATGGGAAATCAGGTTTGGCATGTTCACCCAGAAGTCCTTGGCATCAGCCTTGGCTTGTGTGGTGGTGTCGCTGGTGGGGAAGCACGGACAAATGCGCAATGAAAACAAGGACATGACTTATTTGAGCTCTAATAGCTTATAATTATTATATTATTAACTATGAAATCTGAAACATTGAGTTTCATGGCTGTCAGCATTTTAATTCTAACACTGAGCCACAAGGGATAGTACAAAACAAAAAACAATTTATCAGTGACCTCCTGTAGAAATTCTCCTCCATTATTTTAAAAGACAGATAATATATATATTCATATATATATTATATATATATTAATCATAATCAAGTACAGCAATACTTACTCTGCTGTGAGATAACATACGTTTGGTGCCACTGGGCAGTGAATTTTGGTTAACTTATTAATATTAAAATGAGTTTTTATGGGTCTTAAAAAAGTCAACATAGGTTAAAAAAACAAAAAAACCCAAAGCTGACCTCTGTTGAAGGTAGTTGGTCTGAATACTCAGATGACCTCATGATGACTCGATACACCGTCACTGTCAGTCTCTGAGATGATCTCACTAAAGTTTACTCATCCTGACTGGTTATCACATGAATATTTTATGAACCATTTCTAAGCTAGTTGTATCAGTTTAAATTCAAAATCCAAACAGAAAAATATTAGCATGATTACATCTCAAGCTTGGTTAGTTTTCTAGTTAAAAAATCTTTACTTTAAATCTTCACTTGTTTTTTATTTCACTTTATGCATTTTAAAGAGCTTTTATTAAAATCTCCCTTTGGCTTCCAATTCTTTTCATTATGTTTATTGTGTATGGTAATTATATGTTATTTTTTTATGCTCTCGTCCATTTTTGACATTTTATTTATAAATCAAAGTGAGTTGTCCTCCTGTATGAAAAATACTGAATGAAGTAATATAGTAAGTTTACTCACTATAATCACAGCAGTCACTATAACATACAGTAACTATGACAGATAATACAATAATGACACAATATGATTACAATGACTGGAAACAAACAAATGACACATGATAAATATGATAAATAGACTGCATTCAGTGATATTTGCACTTTACAAATGTAACAAGGTGGTGACTCACTTTGAGGATACGATGCAGCATGCTATTTATCTGACATGCTCTATCAGTGAATATTAATATCATTAATACAATTTATTATGAACAGTCAGTAAGAACATCTGATTTGGTTGGAATCTCATACGACAACATTTCCAGGGAATTTAAAAGCTGAATATTAAAGCATTCAGACTGAGACTACACATGTGAGGGGGATGCAGTAAGTGCTGTAATCGTATCTTCCCACGTCTTCACCGAGACACTTGCTCTAGTGAATAACATATTTTTTCAGTTTTCTCTGAGAGTGAGGTGGTGAGTTCACAGCGGTGTCATTACCAGCAGAGGAGCTGGGGGTTAGGCAGCACATGCTCCAGTCGACTGTAGTTGGTTATGCTGAAGGTTAGCACGGCGGGGGACGGGTTATTGGCAAAGTGCCGCGTGATTCCCGCCGGAAACGACAAAACCATCTCACCTATGATCTTCACGACACACCTGACAGGAAGAGGAAGACAAGGAGTGGGTTAGGGAGAGAAAGAGAAAGAGCACGACAGAGAGAGAGAGAGAGAGAGAGAGAGAGAGAGAGAGAGAGAGAGAGAGAGAGAGAGAGAGCATGTGTAAAGGCTGGACACTGTACATATACAGTACACACTTATTCACTTATTTTGATTATCTATTCTAGTCCATTGACTTAATAAATGTTTGTTCCACTGTCATACATTCAATGCTCTGTCAAGCATGATTATTACAACTCTAGTCAGTATCCAAAAAGACTTACATGATAAAAGAAAAACACTAGTGAAAAATCAATAATTTAGACCCAAAATTTCATTTTCATTGTGATGAAAATATATAATGATATGACTGTCAGTTTGTACTGTATTGATAATGTAGTGATTCCATCAAAACCTAGTATTTGTTTTGGGGTCAAATTACTATGTGCAAAGTCAAGAATGAACTCGTGAACACCTATGTGTGAATGATCTGTACGTGTATATAAACATTAAAAAAAAAAAAAAATTATGACATATTACAAGATTTATCAGTTTATCAGTATAATGAGCAGCTCTGTAATACGGTATATACAGTACATATACTATATCACATATTACTATAACATATAACATTTCTGTTAAAAATAACAGTATTGTTATTTTCCAGCAGTTTAATTACTTATCAGGGATGTTTAATAGAAAGTGGTTTAAGTAAAGTGGTACCTTCTCCAGCACATCTTTAGGCACTGTCGTATAAGATGAATGAACAAACTTGTCTTCACATTAGCCACACACAAAAAAAGGACACTCATATTGTAACAAGCAATGGCAGGACACGTTTGAATGTGTGGAGCCGTTTGTTGACCTACTTGCTGGGGTCAGCTCCTTTAAAGAAGGCGTTGACCGTCTCCGTGAAAGCAGCGGCCACAGGAAGAGTGTCCTGAGCCCCCATGGTGAGAGGACTGGGCCCCCTGGAGCAGCCTGGAGTTAACCCACACACACACACATGCAGACACAAAAAGTCAGGGCTGCATGAAAAGTCATTATAAACATCTTTTTGAGTCAGTATCACATCACTGTTTAGAAGCTTTGACCCAGTTTAAATCATGCTCCGACTCCCAGACCAGGACTCTACACTTTTCCTAACCAACAGCGTGTGGATGAGATGAGGAAGAACACATGTTGTGCCAACTACTGTGATGAAATGAAACTTTACTGAAACAACGTGAGATGAGAACAAATATTGGTGTTAGTAAGGTGGCATGAAAACAGCAGGTTATGTGCATAGTTGATACCCGTTTCTCTCTGCTCTTTGACTGTGAGATTGTAGAATTAAACACAATTATTCCAAATATATTCCCTGGAATTTATGAGGTTTATTTTTTAAATACAGTTTGTTACACACCGACATCTGTTTTTAACTGAGAAAGCAGTAAGATAAGAAAAAGAAATAGAGAGGAGGACATAGACAGAGACTGAGAGAGATGTGCATGCTTATTCCAGACATGCTGAATTATTCTGATGAGACCAAAGAAGATCAGACAGTCCAGAGATCAAACCAAGAACCACACGACCCAAAAGAGGACAAAAGCGACGACAGTGAGATTAGTAAAGTACACGAAGAATGATGATTCTTCGAGGAAATGAAAGGCGGTCAGCGCAGATTAAATGAGAATGAGAATGGTGTCAGGAAGAGGAGGCAGAGGAAGAAATGACAAGACCATAACCGACTGCATACGAGAGGGGGGGTTCTCAGCCAGTAGTTAGCGTGGCGCGTGTTAGGGTGATGGAGGGACTGCAAAGGAGGAAGGGGAGATGGTAGGGAAGGGGGGAAGGGAGGAAGGACGGAGGGGGGGGGCGAAGCTTGCACAGATGAGCCTCTAAAGAGTGTGTGTGCACGCTACCCTGGTGCAGAGCAAACTTACCTTCAAAGGTTAAATAAAACTTCCCTCTGTCAAACCATACAAGGGATGGCTGGTCATTCTCTGTGTGGGGGGTTGAGGGGTGGAGGAAGGAGGAGGAGGAGGGGTGGGGTCAGGGGAAAGGTACGAGGAGGAGGAGGTAGAGGGATGGTGGGTGAGGAGGGGTGAGAGGGAGGAGGAGGAGAGAAGGACAGTAGCGTGAGTCTCACATGGCAGGTCTATCACACGTCACAGTGAGGTGAAACGTGAAGGTGGAGGCCGGGGTTGGGGGGGGTGGGGACGGAGGGGCCACGGCAAGATCGAGACAGAACACGTGACGACACGGGTGTGACTGGATGTCGGTTTCATTTTTGTGGGTGGGTGCGTGCATGAAGAAAGTCAGGATTCAGGTGGAGAGAGGGCCAGGCTGGAAGTTGGCAGCAGTACGACTCAGTGTGCAAGATGTGCGACACAGACGAGAGGGGAAGCCTCAGGTGGAGGGGGGGGGCCGCCGGAGGAGACCGTTTGGTGGTTGTTAATTTCAGGGGCAGCAGCAAATGTTTCCTCTAGAATGCGACATTATAAAATGGAAATTTGACACCAGCTGATGCTCAAATTGTGGAGATTTAGGTATCACAAGGGATCCCACTGTAAAATTGGTTCTACTTGTGAAATATCATATTGTGTTCTTCAGCTTTTCAGTGCTGTGCTCACCTTTTCCTCTAGGCCTCCACTTCTCAAATTATGAAACAGACGCACACTGTCATTTATAAAAACATCCTGCAGGGGGCAGCCATGACACTAAGACCAGACAGCAGGGAGAAGAGGAAGCTGTGGTGCACAAAGGGCTGGATCCTCCAAAGGACACAGATTATGAAGGTGGATCCTTCTATAGACCTAAAGGCCAGGCTGAACTCCTTCAATGAGACAATTTAGCCTCATAGAAACCAAAACTAAGTGCATTCACAAAATTTCCTTTAAACCAGAACAATAAAATGGCTGTACTGATATGTCCGCCACTGGTAGTGATAAAAAAACAATTGCGGTAAAAGCAAAATGTGTATTTTAGGTAGTTTATAAAGAAGTGTTGCCATAACTAAATTTGTCTTGTATAGCATTTTAGCTTTCAATGGCAAAATATTTTCCTTAGTTAAAACAAAAGAAAGTAATTAAAATGTGATCTTAAAATGCCAGTATTTCAAACATGGAAATACTGACCTAAAACATCCAGTAGGCTATACCTCAAACAGCTAACACTATGTAAGTACTAGTATTAACTCGGACTAATTCCTGGGACTAACTCTAGTGCATGTTGGTAACTTTGGTGGCCTCGTCCAGACAGTCCTTGTAAATTTTAGTTTTATGTTTATCACCAAGTTGTTGCCCTCAAACGGCCGACAAAGCAAGATTCTGTATGACAGACCGAAAAAAAGGTGTACTAGATAAATGGTAAAGCCAAAAGGATAATTTCAAGAGGTCATAACATGATTAATGTGACCGGAGAGCATTAAAAATGTATTTCCTCTAAACATAATTATGTTTTCTTTAGCTTCTCTCTAATAATCCCCGCTCTCTCATTTTGTTAAATACAGAATACTTTGAGCATCTGGAACATAATGAATATTTAAACGAGCTTTTCCAGCTCATCATGCTGTACTTTGTCTATGGATTTGGACCTCGGAGGATCCGGCACCTGGACTGAGATGCAGCACCATTTTAACTAGACCAAGCATAACTGGGGATTGTGTTCACAAATAGCACTATTTTCTCAATAATCTCTATTACATGTGACAAAGAAAATGCAGCAAAACAACATCAAATGTGTGCGTTTCACAGCTGTCTGTGTTTGACACTGAAAATTTGGCAATCTTCCTGGCTGAGCAGGGTAGGCTTGTTCTAGTGCATACTATTGTTGTGATGTGGGGTCCCAGCAGTGAAGGTGTGTTGTCGAGTGAATGGACAAACGAGCGGAGCGTCGGGCGATGGAGCGATGGGAGCAGTGCAGCACTTCTTGGGGAGAACAAAAGGGCAGGTGTTCAGATGAGGGGGCGTGGTTTGAAAAGGTGTTTTTCTTTGGCTGGAGAGTGCGTGAGTGGCAGGTGCGAAAGGTGGGTGTCAGAGGTCAAGTGTGGGAGCAGGCTGGGGCTTTAAGGCCGGTGGAGATTGGTCGAACTTGAGGCTGTGTCGTGCTACTCCAGCGGTAGAAAGAGAAGGTGGCATGAATACCAAACAGCTGCTGCCTGTCTAATTCGGCCTAATTCTCATGCCAGACTTCAAACGACTCTGTGAGCAGCCGCTCTGATCTGACAGTATGTGTGAGAGTGTGTGTGAGTGTGAGTGAGAGAGACAAAGACAGACAATATGGATCTCAAGGGCCCCACAGATAAGGAGCTCTTCAGACATGCTCACTGAACACACAGCACACAAACACTCAAATACACTGTTGTGGCGCAGACAGAGTAAAGGTATCTGGGAGTGACTGCACTGCACTCTGCACACACATACACACAATGCGTGTCGCCAAGAGAAGAGACAGGAGGTTGCCATGGTGACATGGCGAGACAGCCACTGGTGCACAGTCATAAAACAGAGAGAAAAGTCTCACGAGTAGGCAGATGGGCTAAGGAGAAGACACTTAAACTTTTTTCAGTAAGAAAAAAAATGTTATGCAATAGATGCAACTTTTTGTGTCACCACAGATTTAATTTTTTTTTTCCCCCGGGAGATTTTTTTTCTGTGGGTGAATGAAGGAATGAGAGAGTGAGATATGTAGATTGTAGAGCGCGAGAGATGAGAGACTATCGGATCTATTAAATGCCTGGCAAATGTGTGGGTAGGTATGAGCTGGCAAAGAGCATAACAATGAGGAAAAAAAATGACGATTTCACTGAAAAATGCTGCCACATTTGAAAAGAAAAAATGAACATGTGGTATGTCCCTATATCTGCGAGCAGAACCTTAGGTAGACCAGTCAAAGAAGTAGGTATTAGGATGGAAGGACACAGAGATGTTATATATGTATTTTTACATGTATTTCATTTAAAAGAATGTGGGGAAAAAGACCCCAAAAAGACTGTCTCACTGTCCCAGTACCTACACGTTTTGACTAACATTAATTGAAAGAGCACGAAAATACCCAGTGATTGCATTTACCCTTCTATGTCAAATGCACTCTGGGTAAAGAGAACAAACAGACTGCAAACTGACACAGGAACAGCCCCCGACCCTCAACCCCTCACCCAACCCGTCCTTTCTGAGAGGGGATCTTTACTATACCTGCAAACGAATCAAAGTGTCTCTCAAAGGTGGGCAGTTTGTCTACATAAGCATCGTCTTCTGACAAGCAAAAGGACAAATAAAGAGACAGACAAATGGCAAAACAAAAATAGAAAGCAAATCAAACCAAGGAAAAATTCATTTAAATGAAAATCAGAAAAGTACTGTCATGCACACAGAAATGAAACCACAAAAAAAACATCTTAAACAAGTGTCAAAATAAAAAAACTCTGAAGCTAGAATGGGGGCAGTTTATAATCGAAACAGTCTCCAGTCGCCAATCTCCACACAGAGGTAATATATCTTTATGTTACAGTCTGAATCTGGTGAGGATGTTTGCTTATTGTTTGTCCCTGCAATCTGTTCAAAATGGCAAACTCCAACCAGGGACTATATTCAGTTTTTATATAACGGATGCTGCCTCCTGTGTTTTTTAAATCTATTATGACTCAGCCACGTTACCATCTACTGAGATTTGCTATTATCCACTCACAACTCTGCTCTGACAGGTCCTTTAACACGGACTCTAAAGTTAGAGCGAGGAGTATGAACTGTTGTTGCGCAATTAATTCATTAAAGGATGGTTTGACGAGAATGTTTGCACTTTAAAATTAAAATTAACACCCTGCTTCGCATTCTCACCTCCCACGTATACTGCAAGTGTGTGTGTAAGTGTAAATATGAACGTGTGTGTTTGTGTCAACCTGATTCAGGCACAATATTTACTGTGTGCAGATTACCAATTTACTGTGTCAAAATGATCTTTAAGAGTAATTCATTCTTATCTGAAATGAAAAGACTGCAGTCATGTTTCACTCATTTGTTTCAATCCATCTACAGTTAGTCACTGCTAGTGATCAACAACAGGATCAACAGGATTTGACACTGAAATTCATAATTTAGTCAACATGTTGTTGCCTGGAAACTGACACCATTTCCAGAAAATAATAAAAAATAAATATAAAAATGAATAAATAAACACATAACTACAAAACTCATTCATCACAAACTCTTGGCGTAAGGAAGGACAGGGCCAGTGTGTAAAATCAGTGATGAACCTTTAATATTGGATATGAACAGTTAAATCTCTCTGTGGCTGCAGACGACAGCTCACAGACTGCTGAGGGCGCACACACCTGACACGGACACGGAGAGCTCTTTACCGACGGTGGGCGTGGTGGCGGCACTCAGGGAGTTGGTGGAGGAGATGGAGGAGGTGCTCTCTGCCCGCGCCAACGGGGCAATGGGAGGGGGGCTGGCAGAGTGGATCGGCGGGCTGAACGGACGATTCTGAGAAGACAGGCAGCAGGAGAGAGGCAGATTAGAGGAAGGGAGGGAAATGTTGCATGACAGCTGTTGTTTTTAGAAAACATGTTTAACCATCAAAAGTTATTTCCAGTAATCAGGTTAAGCTCTGGTTGGGAAGGGGAATGGGAATAAACTAAATAACCTTGATAAACTTCAAGACTTACTACATCTCCTACAGTGGGTTTCCCTGGAGGAAGTTTGGGCCGTGAAGGGGGTCGAGGTGGAGGTGGTGGTGGGGTGGGGTTGACTGACGAAGGTGTGGCAGGTCGCACCGGAGAGGAGGAACCTGGCAGAACAGAAAAGAACCATTCAGGGTTGACTTTAAATTGTAAAAGTCTACCATTCTTTTAATAGTGTGGGTGAAGCCTAAAGTGACATCGGCAAAGGTCTTGTTTTGTCTAAAACTGAAAGATATTTAGTTTGTTATTACATAGGATTAATGAAAGCAGAAAATATTCACATTGAAGAACCTAAAATCAGAGAGCCTGGACACCTATTCTTAAAAAAATGACTCAAAACAATCAATCGCTTATTGAAATAGATGATGCAGATGCCAAAAACAAATTATTTCACAATGAACAAAGCATGTGTATTTAAGTATGTGAGTGTTAGCTCCACCTTTGCAAACTTTAATTTGATTTTCATAAAAAAAAAACGGACTAAGTTTGAATTTTTCACTTCGGCCTTGAAACTGGTTTTTCACTTCCATCGTGGACATTGTCATAGATGAATGAGAACAGATAACTTTCGATTATAGTTAGAGGGAACAATTAAGAATTTCTTCTCCTTGTATTCTGACCATTTCTTCACAAAGTTATGAGTTCTTTGTTTGGGTTCCTGGATATTATGTTCAAAGTCCTTAGATTCAGTGATACTGACAGGGCTGCTTCACAACTCCTACAGAAAACACTGTATGTGCAATAAAACTGAAAATGAAGTCTGACCTTTAACTATGAGCCAGTCAGAACAACAGCCTCTGCTAACATAACACAATTCTGAAGCAGAATGGTACCTCCGACCGGACTAAAACATGACCTCTTTTCTACAGGAAAAAAATCACAGTTCAGGTTGTGCACATTTAACAACAAAGATGGTGCAATCGGCTGAAAGGATATTTGGAGATGGTGCAATGCTGGAAATACAATCTCATGTCTGTGCTTTTTATACTTTGTTTGTACGAATGTGACAACACCGGTGTTACATGAAAGTATTTTCCACTAATCT
>JBAJHX010000106.1:8151027-8173431 GCA_037176925.1 Amniataba percoides
CCCACACTATAAAAAGCAAACTGGAGGCTTTGGTATCGGTATCGGTATCGGCGATACTGATTTCAAAAATCGGTGATTGGTGATCGGCTCCAAAAACCCTGATCGGAGCACCTCTAATTTTAACCATTCTTTATTAACCTTAATGTTTTCTGGTTAACAAACTAAAAATGTACTTTTCACCACTTTCAAATATGGTTTGTATGGTTTGTATGTAATTTAAAAAAGAACAACAAGTTCTAGTTCCACTTCTGAATAAACTCAATCAACAATAACAAAACAAAATCAAACTACATTATCACGTATATAAGTAGAGCATTACAGTACTATGATTTACACCTTATATTCACTCACTAATTTCAGATTCATTGCTGAATATTCCCTTTCCTTTGGGTTACATACTGGGTGGACTGTTTCACATTTATCCTGAATAACACATAACACAAAAAAAAGATCAAAATCAAGCCCTCTTCCTTTTGGAGAAGGTCCATTTACAATCCGCATCTAGTGTTCTGCAGCTCTAAAGTAGATTGAGTGTCTTTAATTTGATCAATTGCACAGAACAATTATGCCCAACAAACCAATCTTAAATGCTCCAGGCTTATTCTTACCCCAGATGAAAGCCCAGTTGTCTCCCTCCATTTCTTTTCTGATAATTCCTTGACTCTCATTCTTCCTCGTCTATGTCCAGTTGTGTTCTCAACACATCACATCTCATGACCATCCTATCTCTTCCTCATACCACACGCAGATACACACTGAGCCTTAGAGCAGGAACCTGATGCTACCTGCTGCTAACACACACCCGAACACACACAGACACACACAAACACACACACAAGGAATCACGATCCTGTTCTTGATCCACGTCTTGGCCTCAAATTCAACACCAGTGACTCTGCTCATGAATTAAAGACAAATGTGATTATTTCCTACATTTCACATAATTTCTTAACCGCACTGATCTTTGCATGGCTGCAGCCAAAATGGGAAATCGATCCAGAGAGGCCTGCTGGTCATGAGGAGTCTCACCCAGAAATGCACTTCCTATTGATCCTGCTAATATATTCCACCTTGCACCCCATGCGTGGCCAGTCACAGCTCGAATTCATGCCTCAGTGCTGAGGAAAAGCACTCTCATTCATGCAGAATGACAACACATATGACACACAAACACAGATGCTTGTCCTTGTGTACACAACGCAGACCCACATGGCAACGCATACACATTTTAAGAGCATAATGTGGGGACACGCACACACCTCGAGAAACAGAGCTTGATGAATATTCATGCACATTTCAGTTGGCATATTGCTCAAGTTAAAGGGTGACAGTTTACTTTTTTATCTTTCAGTTTGCTTTTATAGTGACATGCTAAAACAACATGTCTCACAAGTTTGACATTTTGAGATAAAATATTAATAATAAATGGGAAATTAACAGCTGTGCTTTTGAGCTCGGCTGTTAATCCCCCAAAACATGAATAAGCATCTTTTTGACTGTACATATACCATACAGTTTTGTAGGGAAAGTGTGTAGAGCTGTCATACCGATAGCATGGCTGCATCCTCCCCATATCTGAGATGAAGTTGAACTTTTTTTTTCTCCCCAAAGTACTGAAGGTTTCATTTCTGTGAAACCAGACTAAAGAGGACTTCTTTCATGCTGTGGCTTGACAGTTTCCCCCCTCTCTGATGTCAGTGAGGCATCTGTCGGAGGCCCCAGTACGAGGACGCTGTGTGCCCCCTCAGCCTGTAGTGTAATAAAGGAAGGGAGCTTTAATTGCCCCTTCAACAGCTGTTCTACAAAGACAACTAAAGTTTCAACACTTCATTCACAGCTACTATGGTTCTGTTTTGGCTCTCTGCTGACTAAAAATTCTCAACTGCTGCTTCAGTTCTTACATGTATTTATTCATTCATTTTCTGCCTGATGCCACTGAGAAGACAAAAATCAGCTGTACATACTTATCCTCCATGATGCTCCCTGGTTTATCCTCAACTAGAGGACTATTCAAGATAAATTCAGTTCAATTGTGACATTTAAGAATTTCATTAACAATGATTTCTGATTGTTGTGTAATGACAATAAATTCTTGAAATCTTGAAAATCCTCTTACATGCACCATGCCACTATTCTCTGTTCTTTTTCATTTTAGGGACCATCAACGCCAACTTTTTTTTACATTCAGAGTCTGCGTTTTATTTTAGTAGGCTGCATTTAATCCCATTTTGTCCAAAGCACATTTCTTTACACTGCCATCTTGTTTCAACTTGATGTCTTCAGTAAATACCTTTCTATTTCTTGCCCTTCTTTTGGCCTCTCTCCTTTTTCTTTCCTTGGGTCTGTTTCCCTCTCCTGTAAATCCAACATTGCCCTCAAGCAAGAGCTGACAGCTTTACAGCTGTGGTAATGAAAGAGTACTGTGCGTCTGTGAGTAAGTGTGTGTGCGTATGTGTGTGTGTTCGGATGCATCAGTGTGCACATGGCAGCTGTGCTATGGAAAGTCTGCATCCTGCATAACATAACATAAAACTGGAATCTGTATTATTATTTCCCTTCATTTTTATTTGTCTTTACCTTTTGCTTCCCCTTTATTTCTGTTATCATGTTCTTCCATACTATTGACTTAATTAGGTATAATTTTGAGAAAACAAAATCAAATCAACTATGGGCTGACTTCCATAAATAATGAAGAAAAAAAAGAAAAAAGCAGCACACAGCGACCTGATAACCTGCCCTTTAGTATAACTGTGACTGATTCTTTCTGTTTTGGGAATAATTAACATGAATTAAACAAATTCTAAAAAAAATACTGAAAAAAATCATGCAACCTAATTCTTCTGACCATTTCTATATCTAATATTTTATTCCCTTTGTATTTGTGCTGTCCAAAAACACACAAATCCCAGAACAGATATGAAATTGTATTTGTACCAGCATGATGCAACAAATTACTACATTGTACGTACAGCAGAACCTAAATCTGACTGAATGACGTTGATGTGAAAAAATACATGAATGCGTATGGTAGGGGTTCATTAACGAAGGGGAAATCACAGAGCGTGCAGCACACAGTTTAGTGGCTTAATGGCTTCCGTTCAGTGGGATGCTAGCACAAGTGCTAACGTAATTAACGGCCTCTTCTCAAGACACAGTAATGTAATTCCAGGAACAGCCAAAGGACATGAAGCCAAACAGGACAGGACACTGCCAAGCCTAAAAAAATTGACATCTAACCAGAGCTAATTTTGCCATGGAAAGCACATACAGAAAAAAAAACACAAAGACATTTCTTTTTCTAGCCTGGCTGTGGGACTCAAGAGTCATTTCTAAGGGAATTATTCTAAAAATAATGTTTATCTGGTCTCTCAAAAGAATTTGGGTTTAGGGTAGTCTTGGAGAGAAGGGAAGCTAACTTTAGAAAGAGTCCCAAGAAGTGAAAACAAACTCACAACAGGGGGAACACCCCAGAGAAAGAAAGTGTATCATTATTATCATAATAACCGTGAGGTCCGCCCTTCGGCCTACAGGAAGAGGCTGGCACCAATGCTACCTTCAATAAAAAAAGAACCATCTTGAAACAGCAATTATACTCCACTCTTGCTCCTTAAAATCCAGTGCATGTGCACATGAGCTCACTCCAAGCCTTCACCATCAGAATGCACCACTGTGGATGTTAAACCACAATGGTGCTGCAGATTAAGCTTTTTTTTTTCTTTTCTTTCTTTCATTAACAAACTGAAGCTCAATATCACATAGACATGTCTTTGAGAAAGGACAGAATAATACTAATAATTTAATTTCTAGGAGAGATTTTTTCCAGAAAGTGAGAGTGACAGGATTTACTAAGAAGAATTCCAAAAAGATATAGAAATCCTACAAATATTATGACACCTAAGGAGAGTGGTGTTGGACTTTTTGTCAGGTAAGATGCAACAAGAGACAAATAAGACTGTTGGTAATTCTGTGTGGTAGCTTCTTCTGTGTGTTTTTTCCATCGCTAAAGATTCACAGAGGATTACACAGTTTTATTCTGGTGAAATCTGATAGCATCTTTCCAATGAATCTCTTACATGTTGTTTACCTTTGTGAGGATCATTACCAAGTATCCTTTTTACATCAGTCTAGTCTTAAACTAAGAGTTGTGACTGAGTCTGGGCACTGAACCCATTGTGTGATTTCCTGTGGCCTTGCATACGTCTGCCTCTGTGGTGCATTAGCGTCAGCTATATTAGCCACAGAGACAGAGAACTGAACTGGAAGGAGCTGCATGCTCTGGCCACACACACACACAACTTTAAAAATCACACATGGCTACACATGCGTGCTACTCTACACACCTTCTGAAACACACTGGGCAGACAGAGCTGAGGCTGTTTAACAAGCTGCACCAAAGGGGGAAGAGATGAAGAGGCTCTACAGGCCAACCAACAAAACACACACAGACACACACACACACACAGCTTGTGCTGCCAGCCGCAGCAGGGCAGACCAGGCCGGCCACTCCAAACTCTGGATGGGAGACCTGTGCTGCTGTGCATAGTAAGTAGAGAGAACAATAATACACCATTGAGATCTAGAATCACAAGAGTAAGATGATTCTTGTAAGAAAACCTGGAATTTATGGCTTTTAAATGTTAATAACACAAACGGTAATTTGTTCCGATGATCAACATTCTCCAAATTCAATGCCTGTATTCATATTTCTCTCTTAAGATCCATGAAAAAACATGTTAGTGTTTATAAGCTTGCCTAGTATGCATGTCAAAGCATGCTCAGGTGGGACAACGGCTGACAGACTGAAGTCAGGCTGTTGTGGGTATTGAGTCAAGCTGTCGTCTAAGCACGAGGAGCAGCATGTGGATCCACTGGCAGCAGGCAGGCAGACAGGTTAGCAGACAAGGAGACGAGTAATTAGTAGAGCAGGACGAAAGCTGGCAGGCACATAAACAAGCAGACAGAAGAGAAAACCTGCAGAAAGACAGGCTGGAAGAGACGGAGACAAGGACAGAGCGAGCACAGAGGCAGGCAGGCTGGTTGACTGACATACAGTAAACGAGCAGAGAGACAGACCGGCATTTGCAAACACGAGGTTTAAAAGGCTCTTTGGTTGGAGTGAGTCATCCATCCTCATGGCCCTGAGAGGCAGGCGGAGGAGGAAGAGGAGGAGGAAGAGGAGGAGGAGGAGGAGGAGGGACGCAGGTGAGGACAGAGAAGCTGCTCAAGACTGGCAGATACACTAACAGTGACCTCGCTGCTGCTGCTGCTGAGCCAGAAAAATGCTCTTATATCACGAGGAGGCACGTGATGCGCAGCTATGCGAATGCAGCCTCCATTTTATTTCACACACTGTTTTTGCAGACGGTGCTGAAAAACATCAGGAGTCTCAACACTGACTCGTAACATTAGGGGAAAAAAAAGAGCAGATGAGACTAGAGATAGATGCAAAGATTTTCTTGGGATGTGCAGACGAAAAACATATTCTTCACAACCCGCTTTTGATAGGAAACAGCAGGTCTAAGATTTAATTTATGTGGAGAGATGTCTACTAATTTCAGAGGCACAAAGAAGGCAGTGCGGATAGAAGCATTCAGAGTGTGGGTCACTACATATCTGCACTGACACAGGACGGAAGCCAACAATTAAGTCAGCCTTCCCCACCGACATTTTCCTGATACTCTCAGGATTTAAATCACCTCTTTTCTACCCTTCCTGCCTAAAGCCCAAACATGGAGGAAGAATCTGACAGTGCAGGCCAAGAGGAGAGAAGCTGTCTGTGAAAATCCCCCCCCTGCTCCCCACGTCTCATTACCTGGCTGCACAAACAGCGAGCCAGAGTGGCGCTGCATAAGAAAACCTCCAGAAAAGGCCATCGACAGCCATCGCCGTCAGCAGCTCTGTGTGTTTTCAGTGAACAAGCCTGTGTCAGTGTGGCGGGGGGGGGGCGGTGGGGAGACAAAGAGATGGTGTCAGTTTGCGTTTGTGCCCGCGGATGCTAAAATTAGTTCTCGACTGTACTGTCCAGGTGGCTGCACTGCGAGCCATCAAGTGCAACACGTGCAGTGACAATATACCCGATGCACACCGCGTTAAGAAATGGATGGTGCATGTCTGTTTTGTTACAAGGATGCACCCTGTGAAAACAAAAAGGAAAAAAAGAGAAGAGAAGAGATGTTTCATCGAGTGACGTCACCCACCTCTAAGGAAAGTGGGTCAGGGCCAGAAACCATATAGCAGCATGTCGGCAGTTGGTGCAAAGATGAACAAAAGATGATTGAGAATGCCAGGATGGTGGTGATGCATCCATCTGTGCACTTGCTCTGTGCATTTTACTATTATTATTTTTGCATGGATAGATAGATAAGCATCGAATGAACAGAGGATCAATCAATTATTTATCTGAAAATAGTAAAAACAGCCATCACAGTTTCACAGATTTTTTCTATGTTATAAAACAGATTAATGGCTTGAAAAAGAAGTTGTTAGGCATCCTTAATTAAGTCACATTTTAACCAAAATGCCAAAATACATCAACTCCCAACTCTTAGATGTGAGTGTTAGCTTAGGTTCTAGCAAAGTGAGTTTTAAAGCTGTTAATCAGTGAATCATGGAAATATCTAACAGATTAATTGATGACAACATGTTACAGACATAGCTGGAATGAGTGCATATCTGTTTATGCCTGATAAATAACTATTATTCAAACACTGAACAACAGAACTGCCTGATAATCAGCAAATCATTTCAGCGCTACATCAGACGAATGTTACATGTTACAGCGTTTGTTGTCACATCATTTGCAGCCCTTGCCTGTCCATCTCATCTTCCACCCCGCTATCATTGTTCTGCATCTCTTTTTCCTCGGCCTCCCTCCCTCCCTCTCTTCTGGCTCTATAAACAGCAAGCACTCATGGTTCTCATCCCCGGGCTCCAAATAGCATCCACCAAGGACTGTGTGGCAAATGACCCTGCTGCAGAGCCAACAAAGTGGCTTTTAACATGGATTTCCGACACAAAGACACAGGGAGAAGACGTATTTTCCACCAGTCTGTCCATTTATTGACACAAGATGTTCATAGATCAGAGAGAGGCAGATATGGGAACCAAGTCTCTTCTCCGCCTCCAGCTGGTGCTCAAAGCGCTCCCGCTCATCACAGTCTGATACTTCCGCGATTCCCCACAAAGTCTGCTTGTTCCATACAGACACAGCAAATGAATTGCTATTTCTTTGCAGATAATGTGATTCATAATGAAGCTGGATGTTCAGTGTGTGACTGTTAGTTTGCAAGATTCAATTAAAGATACATGCTGTGAAAGTATAAGCATATCTCTGAAAGCATTAGCAAACCACAAATGGGAATTTAAGCTCTTGAGAATCAGCGGGGGGTTGTTGCTCAAAGCTCCTTTTTTTAAAATAAAATACTCATGGTGTCTGTAGATGTGGAAAAATAATGACCTGAGAGTAGTGTGAAGATCGTAAACTTTACACTAACAGAGCTGCATCTTGAGGGTGATATAGCTGGCGGGCGATGATCCCTTATAAAAGTCCTGTCAAATGTCTCCAGAAAAGTGCATGTACGGGTGTTGCCATACTCTGGTTGTCAAAACCCCTGCTGGGCCTCCAACTCTCCCCCGGACACGAGTCCCCAGCTATTTCAGTCATGTCCTCCTATCAAAACAGATCACCACAGACACCACCGAGGGAAAGAAAGAAAGAAAGAAAAAAAAAAAAAGAAAAGAAAAAAGTAGATATCCTCTCTTCTTTTTTGTCCACATTAAATCTGACAGTACCCTGAAATGCTATCCCTAGTTACCCAGCTGAACCCTGTTGCCACAGGAATATGAGAAATATGCTCTTTTTACGCATGAGGCATTTCAAATCCAAGAGTTACCTGACACATTGAACTTGGCTGCAGAGTGACGTTCAGTGATAAGTTCAGCTAGAGCAGCAGTCATTCCACAGACGCTGGGGAAAAGCAAAGCCATCGGTCTTATTTGGGTGTCTTTGCCCCCATCGCCGGCACGCTGTGTGCTTGCAAAATGGGCCTGCTGTTCCTCATAATGGCTCTGATCGCATAGTTTTCAGAGAGAAATTACCCTGCACAATGTTATTATAAAATGGCAAAACAAAGATAAATAATGAATTTAGAGATGATTTCCTTTTACTACATAAACACACATCCCGTCCATGCACGACCTGAAGCACTGAATTGCTTGAGAGTGAACAAAACACTGATGGTTACCAGTAAGGTGTGAGACGGAGGTACCATTTGCCTGAATACTAACAATCTGAAGATTAGCCTCTACAATAAAATTGGTCAAATATGTTTTCTTGATTTTCCTGATTTCGAGCCTCCTTAGAGACAGGCCACGTGTGACGTAGCAGGTGAGATACTGTCTGATTTTCAAGGCTAAAGCTGCTCAAGTGTTTCAGATGCTGGCTCGACAACAAAAACAGTAATGTACGACACCTCCACAGCCGAGAGGATTCAACAGTCTGCAGGGAGCACGACAAGTTTTCCCTCACTGCAGTGTTACATTTCTGTCTCTGCTTTCTATAGTAGATACCACATTATCGTTCAGCATTTTAAGCAGCAGAGGACGTGATAAAATGACGAATGTTTAGGTTTGCGACTCAAAGATGTGTCATCATGTTATGTAACACATTTACAAAAATATACTATGCACTTCATGGACTTCACAGCCTTGTCTGTGTGAAATAATCAGGCAAAACGACTGCACCCTTTTTGTGTTTGATGTGAAATGTAATTTTCTAAGTACATGCAGAGAAATTGAACAAAAACACACTGCTGCTGTCTTTATCATCGTACAAAAAAAACGGCTGAATCACTTAATTCAAAGCATAAGGATGGTTCGCTGCAGCTGCCACAAAGTTTTCATGAAATTCATTTGAAATGTTTCCTCTTTCTGCTGTAGGTTCCCACATTTCTTCAGGGCGAAAACTGCAAGGACCTTTATTATCGCTTCTCTTATTTATGTGAAGGTTCAAAGATGGACAATATAGACAGTCTGGCTCAGTTACAACCACATATTGATCAAGAGTCTCCTGGATGTAGTTTCCTAGAGTGAAGTGTGTGATACCATTTATACTGAAGGGATTAGACAGCTAGTACAGGATACAATGAGAAAATGAGATGCAAAATCAAGAGTTAAGAGTAAACTGAAAAAGAAAAAAAAAATCTCGAATAATAACCATAGTTTGTATTTCTTATTAGTGTGTGTCCTATTTGAGAGCAAGTGAAACAAGCTTGCCCAGCGACTGATGTGATAAGTGATCTGTGTTTATTGATCAATGATCAACTGATCAATGTTTCGATCCCACACGCATGCTTGTCAGTGTTATCTGCCCGCAGATACAGCACAAGAGAACCAGCATGGTCCCAGAAAAATGACAAAGAGAGTCAACAACACAGGATGCAGCTCTGTGGTACTTTCAGCCACATTTAATGCAGTAGTTTGTAATTTACTGGTCATAAAAAAAACCCTCTTTCAGTTCAGGGAATCACATAAGTCAGTTATACACTACCATCCCACCAAAGATTGGCGGAGAGCTGAAATAACAGGAAGAGTTGAGCATTCGGTGAGGGAAGGACATTTTTCTGAGGCAAACCAAACATGAGCCAAAAGCGGCAAGAAAGGATTCCACTGAGACTTCCATGTGATCTCTTTCCACTGGAAGACAAGATTGCTAACATCTTAGTCATGAGAAGCTGATGAGGAAATGCCAATGTAAAGATTGTGTTGTACTTGTGCTGTGTATCAATTATCATCAGGCCTTATCATTTGCTCATGTATTTGATTATGATAAATATGCAAACGGTAAAAAGTATCCAACTACAACATTAACTTTGATACAAAGTGTGTACTCTAAGTGGAAAAGCAATTATGCCAAATACATAAAATGTCAATGACTCAACTGTCCAGAGATTTTAATATCAAATGCAATGATTCAAAGTAGCTGAGCCATAAGGCAAAAGGCAGCGTGGGTGTACAATACAGTGTGATTCACAGATTAGGGGATGGATAGTTTTTTTTTTTTTTTTGCTCCAAAATGGGGAGATTTGTGTTTGCACTGAGTATGAACTCTCCATGGTATCAAGAAGGAGACGGGGGAGGATGAGGAGGCGGAAGGATGGAGGGTCTGTGGTGACAAAATGGTGAGACACACAAGCACACACACACACTCACGCACGCCTACATCTCCATAGCGAAGCAAACACAAGCCCACAATTAATATGAGTCACTGATGAATCAATTTTACAGTTTTACAGAACAGACTGGACAATAATGATTAAGAATAAACAACTAAACAGAGACACGAACAGTTCTCTCAAGAGACTGTTCACACACTTTAAGAATGATGGATGTTTATCACATTTTACAGTATGAAAGTGTTGGAGGATCGACAGTCTATGAAAAGGCTGCTGAAATAAAATTGTGAATCTCTCTGCGAGCATCACTGGCCTCTGCAAATGGCAATCTGGTGAGGCATTTAGTGTATATTGTTACGATGACGAAGACCACAACTGAAAATAAACAGAAACATTCACATAAGATTTTGTGGTTTTCTGCCCTGTAGTTGTTGAGTGTACAGACTAACTGGTCAACTGACCTTTCTCAAGTCTCCACCACTACCAGCGAAGACTTGGACAAGGTCAGTGCAAAGAAGTTGTGTGTCTACAGAGAAACTTGTGGTGAATTTTGTCACAAAACACAGTGAAACTCCAGTGGAGTGTCTTGGTGGTCACATTAAGGAGAGCAAACAGACTAAAACACACACATCAGGGAGAGAAAGGAACAACAACGCGATACAAGAAGAAACAGCATGAATAGACAGAAGAAAACTAAAACGGTTTTGCTATACAATAACTGTCCCAGCCACAGTCAGGATCTTGGAACAGCAGTTTGGGTGTTATTTGCCCACCCTGATTGCTTTCATGGTAAAACTAAGACTTTATGGAGAGGCTGGTGATAATAAAATCTGCCACATATTTTACAGCAGTGAAATGGTACATTATGCTACAGAAACTCTGCCTCCACTCCCAATCACACCTATTAAATATTTCCCAACACAGCTTTATATCAAGGTCCCATAAGGCAGGTGTGTGTCTAAGAGTGTGTGTGTCAGTAGACATACTCCTGGGAATTGCTCCATTTGTCTTACCTATGGGTGCTCTTCTCAATGCCAAATTCCTTTTTCTGTCAGCCAGTGCACAAAGTAACCAATCAGGTAAATGGCTTTGATCCCATCTGATAAACTCTTGTAAAACTGGAGCCGGACATTGAGAGATAATGGGGGGTGAACTGATGATTCATAAATGCCAAAAGTTCCATAAATACTGCTATCAAATCATGCAGCTCGATGCATCTGCGTTTAACAACCCTTTCACTTTGATCATTTTATTCTCCCTGTCCCGTCCTTTCTGACTCTCTCTCTGTTCCTTTTTTCTTCAACTCCATGTGTTTGTCTTCATGTGTGCACATAAAACGGATGGCAAAGCTGAGTATAATTAATAAACTGACTCTCCTCCCACACGTCCTGTTAGAAAGATAACCCCATTCATCAGAGTGTCAGCTCTACATAGGTCAGTACTGTTTCAATACTAAGCAAAGAGCAGAGAGACTGGGAGCTCAACTCGGAGCACTTCAGACTCTCTAGGGACGCAGTTCTTATTGTGTACACATCATATATCAGTTCATGCCATTTCACTTTTTGTATGGATAGTGGATAGTGATACTGTACTGATGAAATTATTCACTGGTTAAGCAGCTGGCCAATTAATTGAGTCATCTTTAATAAATGAGGCTATTTTGATGTTATTTATCCAATAAAAATACAAACTTTGTGATGGTTTGACTGTGGAATCACTGTGGACACTTAACACACATAACATTTTGACATTTTAGAACCAAGTCAGTGATTCATTTACAAAATGAATGAATAACTGGATTAAATTAAAGGGAAACTGACTGATTTGACACATAAAGTTTAGTTTTAGAATGAGGGAGAGTCCGATTCAGCCTGTGACTTCTGTGACTGTGTGTAGGAGCTTTGTCAAGTCTGAGAGAATGAAATATCTCATAAAATATCATCTGGGATTTTTCTCCGCTTGGCCTTCAATACTACAATTTTATAACATAAAGCCTGAATTACAAACTAATGTTGGGAGTATCGGATGAAAAATGCTGTCTGGTCGCATTATGGGAAATTCTGCTTTTTTGGAGCTTAATCAATAGTATAGACCCAGTAAGTGTATCTCTTGTGAGTCGTCCAACTTTATGGAAGTACAATATTAAATTGCTGGAGTAACAATAGTGAGTGTGGATGGGAAATGCCATATTTCAAGAGACGTTCAACAAAGCTGTGCACTGTTACTACCGGGGACCAAACCAGCAACTTTTAAAAGGATTAAAACAAAAAGAGATGAATGAGGCTTCAACTGAGAAAGACATCGGAGGAGCGATTTGGACAGACTCCTGCATCAGTACTCCTCTGGGCACCGCTTTCCGGTTTCCCATCAGCCAGTCAGACGTCTTGTAGTTACCATGCCAGCTATATAATTCCGCTACGAAGACGGCCTGTTTGCCAGTGACATGTGAGTGTGTGTTCATGTGATGTGTGAGAGGCAGAGAGGCGTACAGTAGATTGCCAGTCAGATTATGAAGCTGTCCAGAATGAAAAGTTTCCACGTGAGCAGCAGGCAGCGCTGCACAAAATGTGTTAGCAGGCTGCATGTGTGTGGTCTTGCCCAGAAGAAGCTTGACAGAAAGTTGATATGTATCGGTAGCTCAGATGCAGCCTGGTCACGTCCTCCTTCCACGTGCCCCTGGGGGAGCACAGGAAATTGCTTTGTTTGTAGGAAAAGAAAAAAAAAAAAAACGATTATGAAAATGAGGATAGAAAAAGTAAGAGCAGATGAGGGAAGGAAGAGTACAACAGAACGCCAACTCAAAGAGACACAGAAGCAGTAACCCTTACGTTTAAAATGGATGAGATCAGCAAGAAAGCACTCCATCTTCTCCATCTCTTGTCTAACTCACTGAGATAGGATCCTAAAAAGCTGGCCTGAATTCCTGTGGATTACATCTGCCTTATTCCTCCCAAAAATCTAATCTGAGTTCATTCTGGTTAAGACAAACCGCTGACTCCACCCCTCTCCTTGTTCACACCCAGATTATAGGTTTGGTCAGCTTTTGGCTGGAGAAGGAATGTCCCGACTGTCTATGGTTCATTAAGATGAGGGCTTATTAAAAACCTCCAACTGCATCTTCTCAAAGCGCTCATATAAGGAGCCACTGACATCATTGAAAAGGTTGAGCGCTGTTTGTCTCTGAATGGAGGGTGGGGAGAGAGTGAGAGTGACACTGGGAGGGTGAGAGGCAGAAAGAGAGAGGGGATGTGAAGAAAACCACGATGAACCACAAGATCTGGAACTAATTTGAGGGAAACACACCATCAATTCCAATGTCACTCTAATACCCAGCAATCTGCTGTTATGGAAAATATTATATAACCTGCAGGTTGTCTGAGGCTACACACACACAGACTGCATCTACCTAATGTCACAGTCTAGGTAGATAAGGTCATACCGATGAATACTGATCTGAGGATATAATCTAAATATTGTATATTACAGTCCAGAACAGCTAGTAACAAGGGGCTTCCTGTTGACTCTCTGCATCCTTTGCAGAGGCATCGGTTTCAAAATTATGACTCATGAACTGCGTTTTGTCTCCATCCTTCTCCTGACATTCTTGACAGTTGCAACAGAGTGCTGCTGACATTGTGTACACGTGCTGTGTAAGCTGCTGCGCAAAAGGTAAAAACAACAACATTGTTCTTAGTGACTGCACGTTATGTAACACACTGGTACTTCAAAAACAACAACAACAACAACAAAAGGGCGCCATTGCAGGAGATTCCTGCTTCATCTGCTGCTCTCAAGTCATGCAAAATGGAGGACAGTGTGACCGTCTAAACTACTGTTTATTAAGCTGCAGCCCTCAAGGAGTTACATGCATGCGCAGACACACAAATAACAAAAACACATAAGTACAAGCTTGCACCATGTAGAAGTCTAATGAGACAGTATTAAGGGTTACAACAGCCTGAGATCCGTGTTGGATTACATCCTCTGCCTCTGTGACTCACTCACTCATTAAAAAGAATATGAACCACCAATTCTTATGGCTTATATTTAGCAAGAACTGAATTTTACGTTGATGAAATGAAGCAGAAGGCCTGAATTCTTCATAGTGTGTTGAGGAATGAGATTCCAGAGATGATTAGGAGATCTGGTAGTTAGTAGCTTTGGGGGTTTTAAAATGAGAAACTTGAGCCAGTATATAAAGTAAACACTCACTAACACAGGCAAGCGGATATATTCAGGTTTTTCTGTACTTGGATAAAACAAACAAACAAAAAAAAACCGAACCCCCACTTGGAATTAAAGGCAAAAGGAACTAAACAGGTGCTCATATTGCTGTAAAAAATTAAGCAAAAACTTGAGGGGAACACAAATGCTGCAGAGCAGTGCTGACAACAATCTCCATTTTTGGTCACAAATTCTGTCAAATGAAACTATTTTCACAAGGCCTCATGACTTGCTGTAGGGGAAAAGAAAGGACAACAAAAAAACCTTGTGATTCCTTGAGTATTTAATGCAAATTAACCTCAAACATTCTGCTCTTGTGTCAAAGCCTCGTTGGACAGCCCCAATCTTAATTCCAAAGAAGTTAGACAGGAAGCCGATCTTATTCCTGCATTGCCCTCACCAGTCATAGATAATGGTTAACTAACATTGTGGTACAGTGATGGGAGTAACTTCCTCCTCCAATCTGCCTTTTAATTTGGACAAATTGCACTCTGGTCACATGGGTGTTCCTGGACCATTTGTTTTGGAAAAGATACTAAATGACCAGAATATGAATCTCACTCTGTCCCTGACTGATGATGTTAACAGGGTGCTGGATCTGTGAGAAAAATGGAAAAAGTTGACAGGAGTGATCAGCCTGTGGTGTAATGCTGCAAATCCTCAATCGAATTCACATCATCTCCTATCTATTTCTCCCTCCTCTCTTTCTGCTCTTTTCTTTTGTACTCATTTTGGCTTGCATGCTTTAAGTTGGTTTCAGGTTATTTTGTCATCTGTTGCCACAGCATGAAATTGCAACCTCTGTGAACTAACAGTGTTCAATAAACTGATGTGTTTGGAAGCACTGTGACATCAACTTGTCTTTTCTTGTCTCTAATCTATTGTTGTTTTTGTCCTTCATGACCTCAATAAGCCTGTCACTCCTCCAGTGCTGACTTTATCACAATCCATAATCAAGTGAGGCATCTAATAAAAATAAAACAAAGCCTGGACTCAAATGTGACAGCACTACGTCACACTAAAGGACAAACAAAGGGGGGGTCACTGAATTCACGCCAGAGTGCACGACCCCCTCTGTCTGCCTGGCGTATCATGACACAGCATGGCCGTGGGGTGGGTCACCCTCAACTTTGGTGACCCTCAAAAGCATCCTGACGTTACAGAGTCACTTGACGGCTGCACTCACAGCTGATGTTCAGCAACAAATAACCACATAGCAGCAAATGAATCATTTGAGTCGAATTTCCTGTTGTTTATGACGGCACTCAAAGCCTGATTTTTATACAACAACAAAAAAAAACACTAACTGGAATCATGGCAGGGTACAGGAACAGTCTGGGGGCGAGAGTGGAGGAACTCCTCTGAGGATGCAAGCTGCGAGAACAATCACTGTTACACTAATCTGTAATAGTGTCTGTCAAAAGGCCAGAAAACACAAAAAACTTCAGGTGCACCTTGAGTTATATAGTCAACAGTCTGCAGGATAAAAAGTCCAAAAAAGAAAAAGAGGACTGCCTTTTCGTCCTCCCACAAGTGAATCTGAACAATTTGTTGAACGATATTGATATAAAAAAAAAAAAGAGTCGCAGACTAACAGAATATCAAAAATCCTTTGCGGCCATCTTTCATTATTGACACAGATACTGAACAGTGTACAGCCAGTGTTTCTTTCAGCACTCCTCCGCGGTGTCTTACAGTGGGACTACAGATGACAGGTGCTTTGTGCCGTGTGGTTTAGTTTCACTGATGCGCAGTTGTCCCTCAGTCGCAGTTCTCTCTGTACCTCGAACTCCCATGTATCCCCACTCACTCTCTCCCCCATCTCTCTCTCCCTGCTGATATGGTAAAAAAAAAAAAAATCAATGGCTCCTCTATTCTGTGGAAGGCCTGATGTCTGCTAATGAAATCCTATCTGCTCTGAGTCATCCATCTGATAGCTTCTGGGACAACGACAGAAGGCAGGAGGGACCGTTTCTTCGGCATCGTTTATGATCAGGCGCGCACACAAACACGAACGCCTTTATGGGCACATCAGTTCATGCAAGAGTAAATGTGCTGTGTGCAGAAGTAAACCCTAATAATGGAGGTCGCTGTCCAAATTAACCTGCTCCTATCAAAATCGAGTGCAAGACACAAGTCTCTCAAGGGAACCCTCAAAGTTTTCTCATAGAATTTTCTCATAAATATATGTATGTATTTTTATATCATGACATGTGACTGATCTATGTTTCAATATCATCAATACTAAGTGTACATTTTCTTCAATGCAAAACCAAAGATTTGTTTGGATCGAGGGTATTATGTATTAAGGCTAGGTTATGAATTGGTACGTTTTTTTCTACTTAAAAACATACACTTAAACACTTTTTACAAAAATTACAATCAGTTTCCTATTAAATCAGTCTCATGTGCTGCACCAAAATTGTTTTTCTCTTTCTGGATGATATCTGAACTGAGTCACTTTATTGACCAGTGTCAAATTAACAGATTGTGCCTCACTTGCCCTTAAAAATATGCAAAAGAAGCTATATAGTACTTGTGTGAGAATGTGTGAATAAAAAAAGTGGGGTTATTTCAGACATAAAAAGATTATGCTCAGTCTCTGAGCCACCATGATACTTCAGTCACCAGTGTTTCATTTTCTCTCTCTTAGACAGAGCAAACTCTGGGACAACAAACTCTCACCCTCGACTGTTAACTCACACCCACACATACAGTATGCACACACACACTGATAATGACTGCTTGATGTTCTCAGATAAAAGCTCAAATTATAGAGGTAGAGGTGCAACGCGTGCCTCGTGATGTCTTTAAAAAGGTCAACAATAATGACCTCATGTCTGCAAACATCTTTTTCAACCGGGAGTCGTACATAACGGTGAATGTACACCAACTAAATGACAAAGCGTTAAAGTGCTCTTATATACGAGAAATGAACAAAGTAACTGTGCCAACGTTTCTTTCCCTTTCCCATGAGCCCAAATGTTAACCAGGCCTAATGTACACAGAGAGCACAGACACGCAAAGGCTCGCACTCGAACAAACAGAAACTCTCCCTGCTAACACAGTGAGCCTGAAAACATGTCACACACAGCTGGCAGGACACTTGTACACATGCTGTTTTTCCTCTCTTTAATCACGGCCTTTAAAACACTCAGTTCATCCCTCTTTCATGAATCACATTTCTCTTAGCTCAACACATCTCTCTCTCTGCGGCCCTCCAACCTTTCAATCCCTCCCTCACCACCACATCTCTCAGCCCAACCGGTATCAATCTAAACGCTGCTAATCTCTTCCTGTAGCTGTGTCTCTGCGTCACTGTGCAAGTGCATCCTCGGCTGATTGAAACTGACATCTGTTTGCACTGGTCTGGCTCGTGGGCATACAGTACAAATACACGCGGTGCACTAGACGCAGACACATCCATAGATACGGCAAAGAAGGGATTTCTCACACACATATGGACAAATACAATGCCACTTTTTCTAATAAAACGGCCACTGAAAAGAATTATTCATAAAAATTGAAAGGGGAAGGAAGGAAGGAAGTTATGGAAGGAAGGAAGGAAGGAAGGAAGGAAGAAAGGAAGGAAGGGCATGAAAACTGAAGCCTAAAATGCAATAAAAAAAACACTGATGTCAGCAGTCTGTCTTGCATTTCACAGTCCATTTTGTTCTTTGCTGCTTTATTTTCCTTGCTCCTACAGATATTTGGATAAATGTACAAGTGTGAGGTGATGTTGAAATATCTCAGCTACAAAATCAATGTAAAAATGCAGGTCTTCATGTCAGGATCACAGAGTGAGGAGTTCTTTCGACAGTCAATAATCAGGATGAAACTAATTCTGAATAATGCAGCTCACCCTACAAAGAAAATGACATGTAATAGTCTAAGAAATCAGGGCATAACTACAATAATATTATCCACTGTTTTTTGTATGCCTAAATCCCCTCGTATAGTATTCTTTCACATATAAACACAGCAGACTAACCCATGCTATTTCCCTGGGGCTTAGTGAAAGGTATTTTGAGAAAAAAGGTTTCAAAAAAGGTTTCATTACTGAATAAATACTCATAATGATCATGTGTGCAGATGTTTATCTCACAAATGATGAGAAAGACCAGACAAATTTAATCCATTTAACTGCAACAAGATTTCATGTTAATTTATTAATCAAGTAGAGTCGAAGGGGACTGAGCCAAACACTAACAGTCAGCTTGGGAGCCGAATACATTATGCAGAGAAGAACATTAATATTATATGGCCAAATAAATCCAACTTCCCTTAGGGTTTCCTTGCCACCATGTCTATCCACCCCTCCCTTTCGATAATATGTGAGACGGTGCTGGAGGGAAAAAGGGTGCAGGAGAGGAAAGAGGAGAAGTGTTACCTGCATCAGCAGGACAACAGGACAGAGGAGATGCTGAGGGGATGAAATGAGTGAGGGACCACTGAAGAAGCAGAAAGGTACTCAGGTGGTACGAGGCAAAGGATGGCGAGAACGGCAGAAGTAGAGTGGAATGCAGATACAGAAAGGTGATATAAAATTACAGCAAAACAAAACTAAATCTAGGACACAGAGTCTGTACAATCCCCCTCCAGTAATTTCCAAATCACCCTTCCCACCACATGAGCTGATCGGACTCCAAAAAAAAAAAAAAAAACAAGGAAGTGACTCAACAAAATACAGGCCTTTCATGATGATCGCGTCCTCCCCCCCTCCCTCTGCATGTATCTCTCTTGTCCTCTCCCTCCGGGACTATGACACGCATTGCTGCTCTCCATGTATCTCTTCGACTCTCACGCTATCTTACTTGGACATTTAAACTCGCTTCCACCCCTTTTTTCCATCTCTGTCGCTCCTCATTTTGTTTACCTGCTTCTTCCTGGCAATGGCTTTAAAGCGCACTGTTCACTCTCCTATGCCCCTCATCACGTCTCAGCTTCTTTCTCTGTCTGTCTCTTTCACAGTCTCTACTCTAATTGGGTGCAGTGGATTGCTCTCCAAACGGGCACTGCTGTGTACTCTGTAAGAGACACTATTATTGAAGAAGCATTTTTAAATGTGCGTGTGTGTCAGGACTGAGAGACCTTGTAATCCATGGAGTTAGGCTCACAGAGGATCTAGGTTGTGACCTGAACATATCCTTGTGGTGTGTGTATGTGAGAAAGGACATGTAGATAATGTCAGTCAAACAGGTAGCAAGACTGACGTATTGTTTCACACAATGGTATGAAGATCAACTGGGCACTGAACTGTATTTAATTGGCTCTTGTCTGAGTTCTGCTTGATTCACCAGAGACTTTCCCTGCTCCTTTCTTGTCATACGCCATGCCACAGAAGCTCCCTTGGTACCATCTCAGCGATGGCATTAGTGTTATAGCAGCACCTACAACACTAGACGGTCGGTTTATGATAAAAGTAGAGCCACTGATTAAATTAGACCACACATCTTTGACAACAAATCACCTACTGTTTTGACAGTAGGCTCCTCTAATCTCTGTGTGGGCCCTGCCAGTCTGCAAACAGCATCCCTAGTCCTTTGGTTATCAGTCTGTGCCGCTTCCTGTTTCTTTTTAATGTGCTCTGTATAACATTTCAATGTAAATAAACCAAGACTGATAGAAAGATAACGAGCAACTATAGCAAGGGAATTTATTGTCAAATGTATGAAAACATCCTTTAATCATGGAAAATGTCCTGATAAATTAGGTGCTGCGTACAAATGTATAATGCAGTGCACAAACAGTGTACATCATTACAGCAGGATCCTGTCTAATGCACAAATAACTTGAGCAGTTTAAACAGCTGTTTTTATCTGACATTATTGACAAAGACGTTTTTCAAGCTGAGTCTTTTATGTCATTCAAGGAAACAGTTTGGTTACACTGCAAGAGAGACTCGTCTTCTTCCAGCTGCCACTGGATAACACAAACATGTCTGTTTATCTGGCTCTGAATCTTGAGCTTCATTATGTAAGCTTGTCTATGTGTGTGTGTGTGTGTGTGTGTGTGTGTGTGTGTGTGTAAGTAGGTGTGTCTGCACAAAGAACAAGACGGAATCTGGAAAGGCTGTTGAGGATGTTGAATGTTGAGTCTGTGAATGAACGAATGAATGAATATGGTGTTAGGCAGGCTGTGAACATGAACAAGCAGATTCATTCTGACTGCTCTCCTCCTCGCCTCCTCCTCTCCTGAGTGTCTGCCCCTGCGTGTCTTTGTTGTGGGAAAGTTCAATTGGGTCCCTGTCAAACGTATTGTCAAGCACAGTCACAATGGGCCCATTTTTCTGCCACACATGCAACAATGAGCTTTCCTCTGCCTCCGTCACACTTTGTAAGGAAGACACACACAAACATACGCTCTGGTGATTGAACAGACATATACAGCCGCAAGTGTTTCATGCCAACATTGTCTAATGTGGTGTTAGCACCCATGAACACACTTGCGTTATTGTACAGAAAAGCCAGTGACTCAGGCTAGTCACTCCTCCAGAATACATACCTACGTCAGAAATAACCTTGTCTATCACCTCCTCATCCTTTTTACAGATCTCAATTAACACTGTGTCTTAGATCAATTTGCACACAGCTTGGAATTACATTATTTTAAGTGCTGAGAAGAAAACATTGCATCTGCGATGGCATTTTAGTCACGCTTTGAGGCAACACCTCATGGTACACACTTATTATCTGGGCACACAGATGTAGTACAATTATATGTTATTAAAGCAGTGACATGCCACTCCCACTGTGCTCCAGTGCAGGAATTTCCTGAAGAGCTACCAACATTCCTACTGCTTCTCTGCTGGTCGTTTTCTGTCTCCGTGATTTTAACATACACAGAGTCTTAGTAATCATGTCCAATACTTGCTATGACAAATGGATGGATTTATATTGATGTGTCTCTGGAGGATCAGATTAGACTAATAACAGGAGAAACATGGATTCAACCATGACTCAGGAGGGAGAATAAGAGGCACCAATCATGAGGGACGGCAGGGAGATACAATTCTGCATTTCACATTCACATGGTATGCTGCTCTACTTCATACAATCATTAAATCTCTAGTAGTCCACTGAGGGCTTTTCCTGATGCATCAGCCTGCAAGAGTTATGTGTTTGGACCAATGGCAAGACATTAAATTACTCATTTGGGTCTGAAACAGAAAGCGGTGTAGCAAACCTTGCATATAAGGCTTCAAGAGGAAATGTGTGTCATGAATAATGTTTTCACCAACATGGACAAACCTGGTGCACCATCCTTTGTGTTTCTGTGCCTGCACCAAACACACCAAGCTAGTTATTCAGAAATCAATGAGAATTTGCACTTGGGAGCCCCTGCCCAGCTCATTACCAAAACAGACATGAGTCAGCCTCATGGTCGTTACCCAGGAAACCATATGGCAGCAGAGTACTTCTGGGCGAGAGTTACAGCCTATTGGATGCCTTGGTAAACTGAGCTGAGTTGACTGGAGATGCTGACTATCTGACGTCACTCATCCTTCTCCAAGGCCTCTCGAAGTGAAAGGTTTATTTCTTTAGTGGTGATAGAAAGTCGGTGCATTGGTATCTGTTAGGCCAGAACACAGAATACAGCTGAACAAAACGTTACCACCACAACACAAAACATTATTAGGACTTTGACCCTGTTTTGAAAATAACCCAGATAATGCCATTCATTAGTAAAGGCTAATGCTGTTTGAGTGAGTTGTGTGGCAGAGCAAAACATCAGGGAAAAAAACTGGAATATGTAACCATGATCACCATTTTTAAATTTTTTGCTCATGTCATGTCTTATAAACAGATAGTAGAAAATGCATTAGCATATGCAGTATGCCTCAAGCAATAAGTATGATCACGGTGTCACATAAATACCTGATTATCTTTCAACGTGCAAAAAACTTTTGCACTTTACTTTTAAACATTTAAATTAGAGGTGCTCCGATCAGGGTTTTTGGAGCCGATCACCGATTTTTGAAATCAGTATCGCCGATACCGATACCGAT
>JBAJHX010000106.1:8180075-8202844 GCA_037176925.1 Amniataba percoides
GTGTGTACAATAAACAGAGTGAAAATTGTTAATTTCCCCAAGTGGGATTAATAAAGGATTCTTCTTCTTCTTCTTCTACAAATCTCTTTCCCTCCACCATTTATCACTTCTTCCCTTTTCATTTACTGATTTCCTCATTTTACCCTCTTTTTACCCCATTATTTCTTATGGTCAAGCTTTTATGTGGCTCACTCTATCACTTGCCTCCTCCTTCCTTTCATCCCTTTCTTTCTTTCCTTGCCTCGCTCTCAGTCTTAACACCCAGCAGATGCTCCTAAAGAGAGGGTCCCTACCCCCTCACCAGCTTCACCTCCCTTCCCTCTCAGCCTCCCTACTCCCCCCTCACTCAGCAACTACTCTGCCCATTTCTATTAGATTTTTTCTGCTGCCTCCCTCACTTTTGTCTTCCTATCTACTTCATTTATTTGTTCTCTCTAAATCTCTATTTTTCATCGGTCTCTCCTTCTCCCATTTTTTCCGACATTACTCCACTTGTCTAACCCCTGGAAACGCTTAACTGAAAAAACTAGCATCTTCTCCTGTACTGCCATCTAGTGAGAGATATGTAACACTGCTGGTGCTGGTGAGGTTAAAATGTGTGTGTTCAGTGCACTGTAATATCACTGTACGTATACATAGATATACATTGCCTGTAGCAACCAGGCTATTATTTGGCCATCTTTTTGTACAAGTAAAGAGATGTACCATGATTATGCAGCTGACAAATGTGGTCTTGCCATCTAGTGGTGGAGTTTAGAGCAAATGAGGAGGAAGGGAGGTGGATTAGCCAAATAAAGCCTAATGCCCTATAAGCTCTGTTTTGGAGCTGCAGGCCTAGAGCAGCCTAAATAAAGACACACACTTACGTAACTTAGAGAACAGACAATCATACCTATGCTACTAAAGATAAGTATGCACTCTCTACCAGACAGAGAAGTGACATTTATAATATATGTCCAACTTGTTTGTATGTTAGTGCTGATATGTGAAAACACTCCAAGAAATGCAAAAAATCTTAAAGCATGAAGAAACTAATGTTACGACTGCACGGTTATATGCATCTGCCAAACAGCTGCAGTTTACATGCATGTCTGTCCACACTTTGTGGTAATTAGCATATGAATTCTTGAATTGTGGCAAAAAAAGTATTTTGTGAGGTCTCAGTGATCCTTGACCACCAAATTTTAATCAGTTCATCTTAAGCCCAAATGGAGATTTTTGTGCTAGATATAATGACATTTCCTCCAGGCGTTCCTGAGATATCGCATTCACGAAACAGGACGGACGGATGACCCCAAAACAAATGACATAAATTCAGGTCATGATGCCACTACATGCGAGTCTGTCACTCAATCATTAAAATAATTTACTTAAATGACCAGTAAAATATGAAAATAAAACCAAAGCAGGTCCAGTATGCCTCAGAATGTCACAACAATTCTGAACTCCTACTAATGGCATTAACAGCGCATCCAGAGCCATAACTCCTGTTGTTAATGATGTTTTTGTGCACTTCAGTGAGTCATGAGACCTACAAGTCATGTGAAACTTACCATTAACCCTGATAGAAAAGCAGAAGCTCAGTAGCTACAAATATGGGGTGACACCTCTCCCTGTTGTCACTTAGTGAAAAATTAGTAGTACTGCATCACATAAATCAGCAAGGCAAACTCAGCAAATATCTAAATTGCTACATTACATTGCACAAATGTGGATTTAACATGTGACCTCAGTGGTATAATATAATTTTTTGAAAAATCAGCTTTGGTATCAACTATCAATGAACTCAAAGAAGGGTAATACAAAGGCGAACAAAGGCGATAACTGATGTGTGTTTGAACACCGTAGGATTATTTAGTGCCCCTCCCCCTTACAACTTCTCTTTGCCTTTCTCTTTAAGAGATGGTACTTAAGAGTTCCCTGATACATCCACTGCGAGGTCGTGCCGAACATGCAAATGTACACTATACACACAACAAACACTCACATGCACGCGTTACAGTGATAATGCATTATTAAGGGCAACGATGAAGGTTAAAGACTATATATGAGTATACACATTTACTATTGCAGTAAAAGTCCCAACAGTCACAACAAGACACATACTATCCATTTCACTACAGGCATCATATAACAGAGATTAAACACTGTGAGAATGTAAAAACAGAAAAGGGAATATGACCGTTATTCCTTGCTTTTAGGTATATGGATTACCCACGTTCTCACAGCTGAGGAGGTGCTATATGCTGATGAAGAAAGCGTATTTACCTACTGTACCTGCAACGATGCGAAACCAACCGGTGCACAGCTCCTCAGCCATTTACAGTTCTCTCCATGCACTCCTTTGTGCTCACCCCAGCCAGACACAGGGGTGAGGGAGGGACAGGACAAATGCAGGATGAATGCAGGACGAAGATATTTCCCTGGAAAAGAGAAGATCGAGATGAGAATGAAGGGAACCAAAAACTATGCCAGACCGAGCGACCGAACTCAGAGAGAGGACGTACACGTACGCTGATACCGTGACATAATTTAACGACGGCATGTGTACCGGCCAAGGCACACACAGGACTACACAGAAACACAACCTGTGGAGAATAGTAATGTGGTACAAGAGACTATGAGACCAGAGAAGTCGGGCAGTGAAGGTCAACATGTCCTTTACTGCAGCAGACACACAGAGCTTTTCCCTTTTCATGTGCAAATTCTGTCATATTAACACAAGAAATTTTTTTGATTGTGCACATACGTCTATTACAGATTTTATATCTCTACCACACTTTTGTTTTGGCATTTTAAAAATCCAAAAGTTTTCATCACTCTGACACTGTCTCTATATGATGGGCTTGCATAAGCAAGGCTATCATATATCTGTGCATTAGATTACTGTTTCTAAGGACTTTTACACACACACACACACACATGCACACACACACATATGTATGTTACACTGTTAACTGTAGCGTTCTGTAGCCTTCTGTTCATCACCTTACATTTTATTTCTCAAGACAATCAATACTGCTTATTAATACATTTTCTATACATATTTGTATATTGCTTTTTGTATATTGTTTAATATGTCTAGGTTGTTGTTATTGTTGTTATTGTCTCTGTGTGTAACCCTGCCGCTACATTGAAATTACACACACACACACACACACACACACACACACACCCACACATATACATATACATATATACACACACATACACACACTCATATAATACAATTTCCTTTTCATGAAAAAGGTATTTGCATAGATAAAAGTAACAGTTACAGGTGAAAGGGACTAAAAATGAAGCAATTCTCAACCAAAAGCATAAACTGATGTGCTGCTGGCGCCATCTGCTGTTCACTTTAACACAGTGCACGTTCCTCTGTCGCAGAACGTACCTTTCCCACCCCTCCAGCTCTGGTCCACTTTTACTAATGTTCTCACAAATACTACAACATACAATTTGTCATGGACATCAGCAGAAACCATAAAACCCTTGATCTGCTTTTGACTTCTGAGTATCCAGATACATGATCTGCACAACAACATTATGACCGGCTCTATCCAACACTGGCAATACTAATCCCTGTGTTAGCCATGACAGTCTCTGGTGGTACAGGTAGGCTACAGTAAATTAGTGTTAAACTATAAGCTTGACACCTTCTTTGCAACACATCCTCCTCTACTTATCTCAGTAAAACAGTCTCTCCTAGGAGCAGAACAGTCTCCCTGGCATTTAGACAGACAGCACCTACTGTTCAGAAATAGACTATGGGTAAAGATGCTCTTATTTCTGGCACATTTCGTGTATCTCCGAGATTGCAGAAACTTGTGAAAAGTGCGTCTGTTTATTTCAGAAGCAGCAGATGCAAAATAAGAAGCAAATCCTCCACTCTACTCACGAGATATGTCCCTACATCTCTCTCTCTCTCCCAGCCTCTACCTTGCACCTGTCTGTATTATTCTCCACCCATACACCCACCCACCCTATGCATACATACACCCTCCCACCCTCTGACCTACTTTCTCTACACCTTTGCTTGTGCCTTTCGCCTGTGGGGTGCAGTGTTGCTCTAATCTGGCAGTGTTTCCAGTGATGTCTCTGCATCCGTTTGGCAGTCCAAAATAGCAAACAGGAAAAACTGCAAGATGAACTCAAATGGGTCATCACTCTGTTACTGTATGAATATGGTTCAGAAGAGAAATCTGCATTTAGCAGCAAAGTGCCATTATCATCTGGCAAGTGAAGAACCACTGGGAGTGGAGGATGAGGCATGGAGATGCCACTTCACCTCCCTGAAAAGCTAATCATTTATCAAATGTTTCCCTGTGTCGCAAAAACACCAGCCTTGCACAAATTGTGCTCTTACTTTTGATCAAGCAAAAGCAAGCACTGAACCATTGTGTTGTTTAATTTATTAGACAACTCAACAAAAAATACATCAATTGCAACAATGATACCTAATCAATCACTTTTCACAGAAATACCAAAACACTGCTTTTGTCTATTTGTCTGTCCCATATCATGATAAATGGTTCTTTATACATTCAGTTGGGCTCTAGGAATGTAGAGCAAATATTTTTATTGACTGACAATTTCAAGACAATACAATGAATCTTTAGAGTAATTAAGAGATCAGTCTGTCCCTATGTGGCTCATGGCTGTTCAAAAAAGGGGGGAGAGTGATACGCCCATGCCCACATGCAAAATATCACCTTTTTGACTACAAAAAGCACTGACATCCATGATGAAAAAGCAACAACCCTATCCGGTGAGGTTCTCACTCTCACCACACAACTGAGGTCACGCTGACACTGATTCAGTGCTACAGGCAAAGGGCAGCGAAGAGCAGGGAAAGCCCAGTGGCACATGACCACATAGTGATGTGAAGCTAGGCAGCGGGAAGAGAGAAGGCTGAACTTTCTGCTGCTATCAAATAATCAGAATCACTTGTAACAGGCAGCAAATATGTATACATTCACTCTGTTCTTTTATGTTTTGTCACCTGTCAATATGTTCTATCTAATGACTTTAACAAATCATTTTACTTTGATGCCCAAAGGATTTTTTCCCCCTTCATTCTGCCCCTTGTCTCCAAAAGGTACACGTGATGCCATTGTCACTGCTTTCCCTCCTTGTACTCTATCCTAAGCTTGAGATCTGTCAACGCAGAGCAGGTGTTTTGCTGATATGATGCCTCTCAGTGAACGTCATCTCTATGCTGGAACTACCCAGAGCTCATGTTGCATTTGTCACGTCTCATGTTCCGAGGCCTCATACCATTTCCTGCACACTGCTGAAGCAACATCCCTGCAAACCTCCTGCTCCCCCTACACACACACATACATACACCAAAGTGCCCTGATGAGGGATGATGATTAGGCAGCAGTCATTAAATGTACACAGACAAACACACACCCAGCGATTAGGCAGTGGTGAGTGCAGTCAAACCAAAACAACTCACTCTCTACTCAGCGACGGGGGAAAGCATGCGGAGTGATAAGGCGTGGTGATGGCAGGGTGCCATGTCAAGTGCCTACGTGCCATCCAGCCACTCACGATGCTCTCTGTTTGTTAGCACGGCCAGACAGACACACTGTTTTCTGTCATTACGCCCGCTTGCTGCCCTGCACACAAATGTAGAGAATCGCATACACACTACACTGAGCGGCAAGGTTTTCTGTGTAATTAGCACCCACTTCCCAATTACTTGATGATGCTGAGGAGGCCGACTACCAGCCCATAGGTGAACATGGTTTGTTTAGTCTGAGGCCGCTGGGGTGTCATTTTGATTCAGAACGCTAACAGCAAGGGAGAGGAACAGAGAACTTTATGAAACAAATAATACTAGCATGTTTCATTTTAGAACGAACGATCAGTCAGTCAATCAATGATCATATAATTTGTTAGTTAGTGATTAAAAGACATTCAGTCAGACTTTGTGCCAGCCATCCAAAGTCATAATTAAAAGGGGTCAGTTCAGCACAAAAATGAAAAATCAACTTGCAGAGACTTGATATTTGAAATTAGAGTCCTGTCATTTCCCACTATCTCCCTGCCCTGAGCAGTTTAGTAACTAAACACCATCAGCCTGGACTATTCTCTGACCCCGAAACCCCATGCCCCCCCGCCCGCCGTTACACACCCCTTCTGAAAAACCCATGCCCCCATCCCATCCCCGCCCCCATCCCCACCCCCACCCTCCAACCTCAGCATGGGGGATGGAAAAGATGAGCTCATCCCTCTGATAGTGGGCCGGTCAGCTCTGTGGTCTCCCTAATGGTCTCCAGGATGTCAACACCAGTCCAATAAGTCCCTCTTACTCACATCAATTACCATTTGCGCACAGAGCCCGAGCCTAAATAAACAGAGCCAAAACTTGCTATACAATCAGCTTATATCTATAAACAGAGGAGAGGTTTAAATTAGGCCACTCCCGAGAGTACCGGCCTTTGCTTGGATAGCCAGGCTGGGATGACAGAATGGAGCCAGATGAACTCTCTGCGGGGAGTTTCAAAGGAGTATTTCAAATACAACAGAAATAGCATAGGCATGAGTTCTATACTCCCTAATAGCTTCTTTGGATAAGTTAAATAATTTTTATTTTGATGTTCAGTTGATTTGAGAGGTTTGGCTCTATTTTACCAGTGAATGACCCCCATAAACAAGACATTGAGTTAAATGGCTAATAGCTAATAGCTCCTCTTCCGAAGGCTGAGGTGGGAACAGAGGAGTTGTGTGAGAACACTCACAAAAAAAAAAAAAAAAAAAAAAAAAAAATCACTTAATTAAAAAACCCAATCCCATAACTGAATTCATTTTTGGACAAAAACTTGCCTACGCTTCCTTACTGGCTCACTCTAGTTTGGCTGGACACCCACAAGAAAGTGGCTAATATAGGTTATGTGTTTGTGTGTGTGTGTGTGCTGTGACGTGGTGGTAGGAGCCCAGCTCAGCCTCTCAATGACGCATTTAATACTGAACTCATAATTCATGAGGCATCTTAAAATAGAGGTGTAGATTTTTAAGATCCGCTCTATCTGATAGCACTACAGAGCAGTGGAAACCATGGACCTGCCTATAGACATACTATTGTAGGTCATGAGGTAAACTCAAAGTCAGGATGTAGGAGGTACATGTTGTCATAGTAAGGTTCACTAACCGATCATGTTGCCATTCCAGTCCTCCCTCTTTTTACTGGCCTTTTAGCTCAGTGTAGGCTGGTGCTCAATCCACAGATTGACAGTCGGGTGGGTAGAGGATCAGTAAGGCAGCAGGAATCTCTTACTACTCTGCAAGTGCAAGTGGGTCTTCGACTGTATGTGTGTGTGTGTGTGTGTAATAGGTGGGAGCAGATGGGTGATCTATACAGCATATCTTTTAGATGCATTTTTACTGTATTTCATTTGATGGGTGACAACTAGTGCCTTTTTAGTTTGTGTTCAATTGATTAATAACTTCACCTTAAAAAGTGCAAATATAGGGAAAAAACCTAAGAGCCTGAGGTGACAAAATATACATTTTTATCAAAAACATAGTCTGAAAACTCAAGTATTGAAACCAAAATGATATAAAACAGGGAAAACAAAATGGTTACAATGGAAATGATCATATTCATCACACACTGGGATAAAAATGCATGCTGTATGTTATAGTATTTGTTTCACAACAGTAACTTCCCTGTTGTATAAATGCCTTCTTCTTCTTCACTCAAAGTTGAGAACTCCTCCTGCCCACTGATTAAGGGCCATGTTTCTTTTTGTATACATACAAAAAGAAACATGTGTCTTTTTGCTGAGAGAAGAAGGTGCATCTGTGAGAGCCTTGCTGGTTTTTTTTAACATCAATTATAGTGCACTATACTGAGCAATATCTTTTTATTTTCTTTTTCATCAAATATTTATGTCAAAGACCCTTCAAATTAGGGTATTAAAAGAATTGTTAAAAGGCACTTGAGTGGGAATTAAGCACAAGAAAACCAAATCTGATAGAACCAGTGAAATCACAATAAACTATAAATAAAATGTTAAAAAATGTTAAATTGGAAACTTTTCTGAAATTTCTCCAAATTAAATGATTATAAATTCAACACCCACATACACACGCACACACATCTCACTCCACATATTGGATTGGACACATCAAAGCATTAGCACCATGATGAAGCTGACTCTTTGCCAACACACTACAGCAGATAGGACACATATATGTCAAAACGCACACATATAACTTGTATTTGCAAAGGCAACTCTACCCAGAAGGCACAGTATGCCTTGCTCTTTCTTACTCATCGCTGACTTGCTTCACACCATCTCCTGAGTTTCAACTAATAAAGCATATGTTCTCATCTCCTCCTCACAGATAGCTACAGTTCACCCACGCACACACAGCTCACCCAAATCCCTCACACACACACGCTCACACACTTCCGGTAAATTCTCTGCCTTAAAATTAACTGTGTCTGTGATGCTCACAGATGCGTAACTACTCATAGAAACCTCTTAATACATTTCTTTCCACCCTCGCAAAGTAATTTTTATTTAACCACACCTACCTCAATGTGAAAATCTCATCAGCATACAAAGGAATTTGTAATCCCAAAATGTTCTGTCTTTTTCCTTTAGTCAGCTATTGTTACACAGCAAAATCTGATCTGCAACACACAAAAAAAACTTTAACATAATCAGATTAAACATCACACGAATCTAGCCATATATGACCTTAAAATCTTTTTTAAAGTCTTAATCACGATTAGTGAACAGGATGAACGATTACTGCTCATAAAGCAGATTAAGAGAGAGACCAGTTTCTTGAACAAGGCAATTGGTTTATAATGATTATGATTAATATAAATAAAAAATGCCTTATGTCTTACACTTAAAACAGAAACATCCAGATAGAATTATGACACAACTGATGAGTTGGTTGGCAAAAAGCTTGGTGTTTTCCCAAGCATGCAAACAGGCTTGAATGACTGATACTCTGAGGAAATACTTTTCTCCTCCACTCGACCACACATGGTGCAAGGCTTCCCCCTATGAACGATCCACAGTGAAAGCAGCATGAATGACTCACCCCGTCTCCCACAGCAGCAACACTTTCTGTATTTAACCATGCAAGGCGGCCAAGGATACACTCTTTATTCCATATTTATTTGTATTTGCTCAAACATTTTGAGATTCACAGCATGAGGTGATAATGCACAAGAGTATCACTCATTTACTTGCACATCCCTTTTTCTAGTTTCCTATTTGTGTGTGAATATCAAAATCTAATTAAGATTTGGGCAAGAGGTTCATTTGTTTAACTTACAATAAAAATGATTTAAACTTAGAACTTTAAATTTTTTCCTAAGGCAAATCTGTGAAAGGAGTGTCTCGAAGAACCAAATCTTCATATTGTGCCTCCTTTAATTATTAAAGCCATTCTGACTTCTAAAAGTTTGACAGATCTGAATAGGTCTGTGCAAGCCGCATGTCTTTCTTTCAAAATAAAAGCTGAATATGTTTTAGAGTACTCATTTGAAGGAATGTTAAAAATGTATTAAAAAAACTTTTAAGTTGGATGTTATTTTCTACTGCATAAAAAACAGGGGAACCTGAGGCTCTGTTACTTTATTTTTCACTATTTCCTCATCATGTTTCCCCAAAGTGTCTGCATTTGAGGGTTTTCACAGCTCAACACAGGAAACTGAGATCAGTAATGTTCCCAGGCTGAATTCCCAGCAAAGTCCACCTAAAACTGAAACCTCATTCCTCACTCATCACTCTCAAGCTTGGCAAGCCCATCTCTCCCCCACAGCTTTTCCCACATATCACCAACCTCTACTTGAACTCACTCTACTTCAACTCTCACACGTGCAGTAGGCCTCTGGGATATTACAGCTGTCCCAGAGCGATATCTCCAAGCCCAGACCTACGTCAAATATCTGCACTGAGCTTTTGTTCAAGACAACTGCTAAATGTCCTCTGCCAGATTTAAAGGATGGATCCACAAGACTTTCTTAAAACACTAGTCAGGGTGAATGTGTAGAAAAACACTAGAAATCTGGAAGATATCTACTTTATTTCATCCAGCTCGGACTGCTGATGCCTTAGATTAAGATAATTTTAACTACTGAAAGTATTTTTGTACAGATGGAGGGCTGTGGACTTACATTTAAAGTGCATTATGAGGAAGAGAGACCCTATGTTTTCATTTCCAATGAAATGACTGAATAAATATAAAGCTGTGACAAAAGCTTCAACACATGATTTTAAGCAACCTTAAATGAGTTATTAAAGAGTGAACAGGCGTGTGCTATAAATGAGTCAGACTGCAGTAATGAGACTGTGCCTGGTCCATGCCAGGACCACTGCTGATACAGGAAGTGATGGAGTGGGGGCTGGACCCAGAACTCAAGTGTAGCTCCATGTGAATCATCACATGCAACAGCACCTGTTCAAATTAACTAACGGAAGCAAAGACAACACAACAAAATATTCTGATTGTGTACCCATGTCATCACATGGTGATGTCGTACAGCGCGGCCTCTGATATTTTGATTAAACCCACCCCAGGCATATGCTTGGTGTAATTAATCAAACTGATTATCAATTTCCCTAAAAAATGGTAATTATTTTTCAGTTGTTCCAAACTTCATGATGCAATGAGCTTGTCTAATCAATGTGAAAGAATTGACTTGAGCACCCTTGCGTAAAAACATAATTACTTGGCTGTTTCAGATGATAATAAGCAGATCAGTCTTGTGCCCCCTTCTCCTCTCTCTGCTCCATTCTCAACCGCCACTTTTACGTGCTGGATTGAGAATTGCGTAAAACAAACTTTACTAGCTGTTTCTCTGTTGTGCTTAGTACTGTCAAAGGTTCCATGATTTCAAGGCCTTCTGTGACTATTGTCAGATCCAGGCTGTATCGAGACAACATTGTGTCATCTCATATACATCTAAGCAACATGTGAAACTGTGTGTATAAGGACTGCGTTAAAGACTTGGTAACACTGCTGTCAGTGTTAACTGGAAAACACATTTGTAGTCTTCCTAGATTCGCAACCAATGTTGTCTAATTTGCAAAATAATACCACCTGGCAAGTGCAAAATACTCAAGAGGTGGACTAGAAAGGCTACAGGTAAAATGTGTCAAAAGCTAGACTTTTAAAACAGGATTTCAGCTTGTAATCATTACCCTAAAATGAGCCTGGCAGGACACTTTACTGGTAAAACAGTGACGGTAAAATATAACAGGAAACTGCATTACTGTGTCTGCGTCATCCATCTCAGCTCAAACTAAAGTTGTTACTCACAACTTCAAGCGACGTGCTAGCAGCTTAACATGTTCCAGAGATTTGGGGGAGGGTTTACCACCTCTTCCCAACTATTACTCAGACAAGTACGATTGAGAATGAGCCCAGTTACTGAAATAAAATCAGTTTCTTTTTCAATTCTAGGAGGTAAGCTGGTCCGCAAACGGTCTCCATGGTTACAGGAGTCCAAAAATACACAGGCCATCACTGCGGGAAGTACACCATTTACTGTAAATATATTATTTCTGGCTAAATATTTCATTTACTATCATCAATCTCTAGCTATGATATCATTTACTACAAAAGACTGGATTTGGTTTCAGAGTTTAGATGTGCAAATAGGGACAGGGCCACGTTAATTCCCAAATGATGAGCTGAGCTAACCCATGAAGTATATTACATGTGTTTCTCTTTGTTAACTCTCACTTTCAATTTACATTAGTATTTAATCTAAACTAAATAATAACTTAAAAGAAACCATGTCAAGCACCAACTGGCCCTCTTTTTTTTTCTTTTTAACCTAACTGTTAGCCAAAACTCTTTTACTTATGTTTACATTTGAGTCTGGTTTTCTCTCAGATAAATACTCACTGCTAGCTGAACAACTTTCTATTCTTCACAGTCTCTTCTTTTCAGGTGCAGATAGACACGCAACCGTGGAAAAATACTTCAACTCCTTCACTGTCTTCAGTCACTCACAATTCAGGTCAGCCAAAGAAAGATGGTGGCCGGAAGTGACATCGCGGTTATCTTCTTGCTCGCCTTGTTAAGTTCAGTGTACACACATACTTATTTTATTTCACGTAAAATACTTCTTAAATATTTATCCACATTTGACATAATGTATAATATTTTGATCCCAAAACATAAAATGAGCAGAGAGGGTGTGTCACTTCCGGTTACCTTAACATTAGTCATTGAAAGTTAGCTAACAGTTGGTTAAAAATCGTCTTTTCTGTGAAGTTCACGGGATATTCCTGCTCCTGCTGGATATTAATAATTTGGAAAAATCCGATAATGTTCTCTACACAGCGGTAAGTGTTGTCAAATGAGCTGTGAGGCCTGCATTGAAGCTTCATTTAGGAAAAAACTGTCTAAAATCTGTCAATGCCGAAGTCTCAAACACTAAAACACGATTATGTAAGATTCACAAACCGGAGCCAAACACATTTCTACATGTTTCCCCGAGAAGGAAAGACGAAAGATGCATCCTGTTCTCCTTAACCACTACGGTAGAGTTGTGCACCTACTATGGCGTTATTATGGTTATTTGTTAGCCAATGTAACACGCCAGGGTGAAGCAGAGCAGCTGAACTGGGCCTGAAATGCAACGTGTAACTGTAAGTCATGGTTTTCTAATTGAGCTGATTCACACACCTAAACACCCCCCTGGTTAATAATTCATCAGCGCAGCCCAGGAAAGTAATTTCCTCCGGCAAACCACAACATTTTGACGTGGGGCTCGATAGAGTTGCATAATAGGGCTGCCGGTGCGCCAAACACACACGCACACACACATTTGATTTCTCTAAAATGTTTGTAACAGCCCGCCAGAGCATACAGACTGTACCTGATCCGCGTCACGGTCCTCCTCCTCTTCTACCTGTTTGTGGAGAGCGTGTTTTTTATTTTATGAATGGTGCGTGTCCATCTGCAGGTCACTGTTTTGGTTGGTAGCATGGCATGAATGTGTGACTGCGCCAGGAGGGAGGGTGTGTGTGTGTGTGGGTGTGTGTGTGTGTGTGAGAGAGAGAGAGAGAGAGAGAGAGAGATCAGGGGAAAGAGAGGACCTGCTGGGCCTGTTGGCAAATCTGATCACTTTTTGTTTTTTTCCACAACAATTAAGAAATCACCCAATGTACTCTTACATTTTATTCATTTACTCAATCAAATCGATGCATATTATCGATCTAATATCTGACCGTCATCAGATGTTATGATATACAGCCAAAATTTATAGTACTATTAGTTAATTTGATGCCTTTATTGGTGAAAGACTTGCTCTATAAGGTGTATCCCAGTCATTGCATTACGAACAGTCTCACACCAAAAATATTCAATGTGCTACAACCAAGAAAATCCAAACATTGCTCACATGCCGAGCATGAACCATTACCTTTTGATTTTTAGAAATGAATATAACAGTCAGCTGATTCTAAGAATTGTTGCAGTTTAATGTACAGGCTGTAATAGTAGTATATTTGAGTATATTCAGTTGTAATCCATGTTTGCTGTCATGATCTGTAGCAGCATGAGTCTGCGTCTGTGTGTGTGTCAGACTTTATCTGTGTCTGTACCTGCTGTACGAGACATTGCCTGCATGCAACTGTGAAGATGGTTATCCCACAGAGAAATGTCTGGAGAATGCGTCTCAGTATTCAACTCTGGCACAGTTGCCATGGCAACCTGATCGACAGTGAGGACTTGGTCTTCCCTGTGATCGGATGTGTGAGAAAAGCCCTGTCAAAATCCTAATTCACTGCGTCTCTTGTCTGTCTGTATATCTCTCTCTCTTGTTTCTATATCCTCACTGCACACGTCGTCATTCGCCTACACCCACTTGCGCACACACAAACAAACCCTAATCAATTTGTTGGGGGAAGATTGCTTGTCTACCCGGGGCAGCTTAATTGCAGTAAGGTCGCTCTTATATTCTTTCCAAGAAAAACAGGTGCATTCTAGTTAAAGTCCAATAATAAATCAACAAATCTTACATGTTTTATTTATTCACTTTTGCTGAAATCTTTGGTTCTAGGTAATCATTGCTGTTTCTGCCTTCATCTGCCAATGATTTCTTGTCAGTCAAATGCTGCAATCCATACTGAGATGTACTTTTATTTCAATTTTGAGTTGAAGTTCTTTTCTTCGTTTCACTCAGACCTCTGATGATGCCACCGCTGGAAACGTGAAACTCATTGGTTCCTGTTCCCGAGAGGCTCCTTTCCTGTGAGAACTGACTCAGACCATGTTGTCCTCCACTGCAACTGCAACTGAGGTTTGCCAGAAACATTAGCTCCTCTCCTCTCCTCTACTCTACTCTACTCTACTCTACTCTACTTTCCTCTCCTCTGTGAGGCCAGACCAGGCCAATGCACATGCTCAATTCAGCCTGTCCGAACAAATCAGAGCTCCTGCACTCCAACGCTGTGGTAGAGGAAGGGGAAGAGGAGTAGTGCATGAGGGGATAGTGCAATATTGAACTGAAACTGAGGAGGGGAAAGTATGTAATATAAATTGATTAAAAAAATTATACAAGAGAAATCTGGTTCTGCTGTTGTTGAATAGTCAACAAATTCACCATTCAATCTTTCTCATTATAATATTATTTTCGTTGTTTTTGTGTCAATGTGTGTGTGAGGTTAGCCTATATCGTTTTTGCCTCTTTCCTACCTTGTCAATCTTGAGTCAGTCACGAATTCTTACTGAGGAGCACATGTTTGTGTGTACACTGCACACACAAACATGTGCTCCTCAACAGGAGGCCAACACAACACGGTGTACACTGTACACCGTGTTGTGTTGGCCAGCTGGTTATACACACACACACACACACACACACACACACACACACCAGACGCTCTTGGTACAGTAGAGAACTCAGCTTCAAGCTTGTGTCCTTTGTGCCAACAGTTTGCCATATTTTATGTTGATAAATCATCTGAAAGGCAAATGTGACTCCTTGTCCACCAGCTTTGTTTATGGGATGTAATACTTTTGAAAACCATTAGAAATATTATTTGTGATGGGAAGGTTGTCTTGTGGTCAGAGAATGTGTTTTATGTGTTTTTAAACAAGAGGACCCAGGTTCAAGTCCTGTAGCTGACCTGTGTGTGCCTGCCAGCTCTAAATGCTCTGAAACAGGAGATTACTGGAAGGAATGGCATTATGGGAGAACAATGAGTGAAAGACACGCACACACACACACACATGTGTGTCATCATACAAACTCTCACGCAAGCCAAAGAACTGTTCCCATATGCTGCAGACCTCTGTGATTTGGGAAGGGTGCGTGAGAGCAGCAAATGATTTATAAAGTTTAGAGTAATATAACCAAAGGGCTCAGTGACACAGCTGTGGAAGAACCAGAGAAAAAGGAAACAGAAAGGACTGTGAAATTGGTCACGCTACGGAAAAAACTCACATCCCTCGTTATAGCCCTGTTTTCTCTTCCAAACTTTTTCTAAGAGTGAACAATTGAGACAGTTACTCACTCGTGTTTATGTCTGTCCATGCTAGTGAGTCAAAGGAAGCGTTCAGATAGATAAATCTATTCAGGCCAGTCACACCACAACCTTTCCATTCTAACAGGTGACTGTTTTTTTTGTTTTTTTTTACTGGTTGGTTGGTAAATGAGGCTTTGCTCATCGAAGGCATGTTTTCATGTAATTGTATCCCAGAATGATTGTGGTGACCACCCAAACCTTAGCAACCAGCATCACTTATTGCAGACCGTTTGCAGAAAGAGTCAACATGTTGCTCCGGCAACAGGGTGGTGGCCCATCCTCCGCCACCTCCCTCCTCCTGCCAGGAAGGGCACTTTTATCAGTGCAGTCTTGGAAGTACTGTGGCTTGTTTAAGACTTCTGGTTCAAGCGTTTGTGGACACCACTGAATGACTCTCAGCAAACATTGCCAATACTCTGGTTACAACCTGGAAGTGTTGGCCTTCATTTCCCAAAACGCTGCCAGCTGTGTCCACCTGTTTTCTCATCGCTTTCAGAATCCCAGAATCTTTAAACAGTCTGTCGTGGGTGTTTCTCTGCACCCTCAGCCACTTCATCATCTCTCCTCTAATTGGCGCGGGGGGATATAAATAGCCACATGTATCCATCACGAGACTGATTTACTTGCTTCACTTACAAGGTTAATGCAGCCTCAGGGGACCCAAGAGGGACATCGCGTTGCCTTTTCCCTGTGAGGCTCCATAACAACGACAGGAACTGACAAATATAACAGATATTTTTTTTCTTTACATATTTTTTGTCTTGTATATATTTAATCAATTTTTTTTTTCGTTTTATTTTCACCTCACGGCTTTGTTTGTGTAATGGCAATAAAATAAGACTGACTTATTTATTTAATTAATTCAATTAAATGTCTTGAAAGGAAAAAGTCCCCATTATTAAAAATAATCATAATATTTTTCTTAACAAAATGATCAGCCTATCCCATAAAACTAGACTCAATAACTCTTTATGCAGATTAAATCAATTTGCCAAGCTTGTCATTTTTAACAGTCCATTCCTCTGATAGCAGCAGCTGTGTGTGACCCAGACGGCCCTACAGCCAACCATAAAACCACTATGACGCAAAAGCAGGAGCCACATCATTTGCATTAAACGAGCAGATATTTAACCCTTTGTGGTCTTAATAAGCTGTTACATTTAGCCAACACTGAGCAGATGGGGTACTGAATGTACCCTCTATGTGCGAGCTCTCACTTAGATCAGATTCCTTAATTTAGCCAGCCTGTGCCAAGTTATAAAATCAGTGCAAGGTGTGAATTCCCTAAACATCACAATGCTGCATGGAGACAGCAGTGGATTGCCCTTGTTGTAGGCAGTCATCAGCCCTTGGTACCTCCGGTCCACTTGTTTATTGTTTCACAAGTCCTTTTCATTTTAAGTCCTAAAGACTCTGCTGGCATTCAATGCTGTATTTAATATCATGATGGTCTGTCATTTTACAGACAAACTAATTGGCAACCTGGTTTGCATCAAATTTCAGGGACTTGACTAAAGCTTTTCAACAATGAACTCATCAGGCAGTCTTTGGGATCGAAGGTACCCTAAAAGAAAACATGTATTTCATATATATAGACATAAACAAATTAGCATTTTGTCCCACATTTAAGTGATAACTGTGAGCGCTCGAAGCTTTTTTGAGTTGCATCAGTAGTCGACATTCACAATAGCTTGCTTTGTGTTCAGGTGATAATAGGAAAAGTTTTGCTTTTGTACAAGCAGAGACTTCTCTGAAAAAACCAGCAGAGATCTACGCAGGTTACCAGAATAAAGACTCCAAGAAATCCACAATTGTCACTGCCATTGTGAAATAACGCGTGGGCTCAGGAACCTTAGATTTAATTACCCGACATCTCAATGAGGCCTTCGTCTATTCAGGATAAAGGAGTTACATTAGCTGCTCTTTCGCCCTCTGTCTCTGTTTCCTCTGTGTGTGTCTGTGTGTGTCTCAGTGTCTTTCTCCTCTTATCAGACAGCTACTTCAGATATGTCTCAATAGTTACAGCAGCTTAAAATCTGACTAGATAGAAATTGCACCGTACTTTTTTTTTCACCGTACTTACTTTAGTGTGTTAAAACATAACTACGTTACTAGAAAACTAGATTCTTATTTATAATAGCTGAAAGTGTAACAGGTATTTAAGATAAATTAATTCCCAACATAATTCTCCCACACAAGTGCACATACCTCTAAGATTATAAACTGATATAAGAAACATGAGCATCTCTTCTTCTGACTGACATGACTGGTTAACATTTAAAACGAAATAGGTCAGAAGTCAGTAAACTGTGAAATAGTAAACACTTACATATAGTACACACTGCATAGACACCCCAAAACATATGAACAAGTAATTTATTCCCATACTCAGCTTCCAACATCCATTTACCCTGTTTAAAAAATCTCCTTGAATGTAATGAGCTACCACTTGTTGAAAGTGCAGTTTCCCCTTGTTTTAGAGGAAATGAGTGGCTGTATTCAAGATAAACTAAGGTCAGTCTGCAGTCACTGCGCTATCAAAAAATAACAATGTAGTCTGGGTTTATATTGGAAACAGGTCTGGTATTCTCTCCACACTGGCAGATTTTTGTCTATTTTTTTGAAAGAGAGATTTGAGTTATCTGTTAAGATGAGAGGTTCATAAAGAGCCTCTTTCTTTTTTCGCTCTTTGTGTCTGTCATTCATTCACATGTGCAGGGTACAATGGGGACTTTGTCGAGCCTTAAGGCAGTTCCCTATTTATCTCCTGAGCTAACCATTTCCTTTTTTTGCTGAAAATGTCCCTCATCTTCTTTGTGCCGCACAACGGAAAAGTTAAGTGGTGTCATTTTCCTTGACTGGTGGGACATGCTTTGCTCTGTTTTTAGCTTTATTAGATAACCCAGCCATCCCCCTGGACCGCCATGCCTCTGTGAAGGAGTGACAGAGGAGACCACCTGTCCCATATGCCAGTCTCTCTCTGCCTCTTTCCATCCATCTTTCTTTCGTCATATCTACGCAAGTCATTCTATCAAATCAAATCTCTTGCTTTTACTAGGTTATGTCAGAGGCAGGATGAGCTGGGACTTCCACAGTGGGAGATGGTTAAAGAGCACATGGAGGAGGAGGAGGAGGGGATAAAAGGAGGCTGGAAATTGTTTCGAGGAGAGAGGACCAATATATGAAACTTCAAGGATAAGAGCCAGGAGATGAAAATGGCCAACAGGAGAATAAGATGGTAGACCCTGGTGATGTAATTCATTCATGATTCTCTTTTGAAACAAGGTTGGAGTGGATACAAGGGCAGACAGCCTCAGAGCTCTTATTGTGGGTCACAATGAAATTAGATATGAGGGGTCATGGATGGACATTACACAAGCCTCTTACCGATCTCTTTAAGGTTTTTTTTTGTTTTTTGTTTTTTTTTAAGATCAAGTTTGAATAATTCCTTCCCACTCAGTTTAAAAATAGCATCTAATGATTTGGGAAAAGGAATCCAGCATGAAATATGTATGGAATATTCTAAAATGCTAATTTGTTCTTACTTGTTTAAGTATTTAAGTGTAGTTTTGAAAATGCATTTTTGAACTCATTTGCTAAAAAGCCACAAGTAACAAGAGAAGACTGCACCACCTGTGATCACTTAGCAAAACTAGCCTCATTATGTTTTTAAAGACGGAAGTTGTTGCAGTAAATACAGTTAAGAGGCAATTACTCGTAGTGCAACATTGTGTTCCATCGGAAGTGCTTTAGAGCCGTGAGAACTTGTAGTCAAATTTTGTGGAAAATGACGGGAACAGAACATTCCTGGCGATATTGCTTCATCAAGCATTTTTGTATTCTCTCCCAGGCTGTATAAGGTCCCACTTGTTAAATAAACCAACTTAATAATGTCGCAGTAAAACAAGTTATCAGCCTCCACATGCTTTCCAATTAAAGTCAGTGGGGTGTCGCTACAGGAATCACTGCAAAAGAACCTGATTCAGCTTGATATTCAGACTGTGAATACCTTTCAGTGAAATTATCAATCCTCTGAATTTGATAGTTATGTTAGGAAAAGTCTCACACTTGGATTCAGAATAGCATTAAAACAAATGGATGAATTATTAGCCTGATGAGCAGATGAGTTTCAGAGGATACCTTAATCCTTTATAAGAAATTCAGGTACAAATCAATAGGAGATAAGTTTCTGTGTACTGTTGCATCACTTAAGGGTTAAATGTGGTTGCAGTTGTTTATTCCAGAGTTATGGCATTTGACAACAGATCAACGACAGTGAGGAAATATTGTTTTGAAATATCAGTAAAAAAAAAATCAGTAAATATCCTTGAATAAATATCCTCTTCTCTGGATAATAGATGCTCGTAATGTCGAGGGAGTGATAGCAAATAACATAATTAAAAATGGCTGGAAATCTGTTTAAGCTGTGCAAGATTTGTCATGAACCAGGAAATCCAGGAACAATTATTTTGTCTCTCTTGATGATAAAGGACTTATGAGCCAAAATGTGAAGTGCTCGTTTAATTGCCATATTTTGGCACAATCTTCATCACATTTAAATTGTTCCATCTTGGCCCATCAAAACTTTCACTGAAATCTCTTGAGTAGGTTGTAAGATATAAGACTGAACACATTAACTCTTTGGTAGAGGTAGTTAGTTATTTTTCTTCAGTTTTAAGAAACAAAAGTTTCTATCGTGCCTGTGTTCGAAAAAACGTTTTAATAAAGGAGAGCAGTTGTGGTCAGCTAACACCCCTACAACCGAACAGCACGCTCTTTACATTTTTATTCAAATACATGAAATGGTGTTTGACTCACTGGAAGTATTTATTCTGTCTGACGTTAGCACCATGACTGACGTTATCGATGAAGAGATGAAATGATCATATACCATATTTCAGGCATCTGTAGTGTGTTTGTGTGCATGCGTGTATTTCGACACATGAAGTGAGGACTGAGTGTGTGCAAGCCTTATGTCACATCAGGACAGTGCTGTAAGATTGTGTGTGGGCCATGGTGCTGAGTCTGAGTGTCACACTGTGTTCCCGTCTCAGCACGTTAGACCTGGACCTCTGTGATGATGCAGCAAACGTGGTGACATCAAAGAGAATAAAGAGTAACTGTACAAATATCCTAATGCACACTGAGATAAAATTTCAGATCTGAGGTTGATTGGGGGTGGGGTTGTTTGTTTTTTTCACATTATAGGCCAGGGTCTGCTGAGTGGTTAGTGGCTTTATCTTTATTTTTTTCCTTTTGATTGGGGTTGAGTGTCAGTGGGAACCCAAATTCGAGTTTAAATAGAGAGAACCACAATTGAATAAATAACCTGAGAGTCTCAGACAACAGAGAAACATTTGTGCAGCATTTGAGTAGTTCATCAGAAAATGATTAATGTTGCTGTTTTATGTTATTGCAAATGTATTATATTTGACTCTTGCGATCTTGTTCGGACCAAACTAGAATTAGATTTCACCTTGAGCATTGCGCATATTAAGTTTCAGCAGACTTAGTGCTGTTACTGTTTTACATATTAGAAGCTCTTTTTTTCAGCACAGGGCCCAGGTGCTCAGTAAATACAGTTTTGCATTAGGACACAGCCTAATGAAACATGACAAACATGTGGGAACCCACCACAAGCATGACTGTGACCCAATTTGTTGTTCACACCCGGAGTACAGAACATCAGGCCACAGGCGGGGAAAAAAAACAGCACAAACAGAAAAGATATATTCATGCTTTGCTTTTAATCACTTAATAGAAAAAGTATTTCAGATTTATTTTTGAACACAATATACAATATAATACCATACATTGTGTGAAACATTTAATAACCCACCTGCAACAACCGGTGGACTTGAACATATTATTGACAATAAAAAAAACCCATCTCTCATGCAGATAGTGCTAACTCTGGCTAACCATTTGGACACAACTAGGACCAAAAAAAGCTTGAACATAGATAAACAATGTTAATACTGACAAATTTGAATCTCAAAACTGCTAACAAGTTTGGTCAGAAAGAGTTCACACATTAGCACAATCAGTTACATAAGATCATGTTTTGTTGTTAATTCAGAACGATTCACGTCAGTGCAGGGCGTATTGTAGCATGCTACCAACACAGTCCCCGTGTTATCTACTTTCACATGAAGTGCGCTGAGTGTAGAAGGAGACAATCGCTTTGTGTTTGTCAGTCGAACCTGTATCTGGCCTCCTATATCAGCAATCTGCATTCAAATGCTGGATGAAGAAGCTTCGGTTGTGACAAGCCGCCGAGAGAAAATAAGCTATTTGTGTACTTTGATACCAAGCGTCGACTAAGCTCCTGTGTTCCTTAGCTAGCCTGTATGTATCCTATATCCAAGCCTATGCAGTTTAACATGTCCTCTATGTCGTCTCTGGGTCACCAAGTTGCTGCCGCCAGAAGAAAACCTTGTAGCTTCAAAAACAGTTGGATTAAAATTTGTTTTCCATTTAATTAAACAAAAAAAAATCTCAAAAATGAAATAAGGACATTTGTTGTCCTCAGTTTGGGCTGCTGAAATTTAATGGAGAGTAAAATTTCAGAAATATGATTAAAAAAAATACCACAATGATAATTAAGATTCCAACGTGATGCCAAAGTGAGAACATTTTTGGTTTAATATTCATGCATAATACGCTCAATATAAAGTGTTAATTTTCTTGTCGTGACGTTACATTAAAAGACAATTTGAACTTTTATGGAAAAATAAAAAGGCTACTTTGGAGTTACAGGGTTCTCGTGTGACAACAACAACACGTCTCTTTAGCTGCTGCTCTGCTGGGCACTCAAAACATTGTGCGAATATATACTTAGATATATTTATATATATATTTATATATAAAAACAATATATAATACATATATAAAAAGACTCTAATCCAGAGCCTTCTACACATTAGACACCACCACTTCCAGGTAATGCAAGTGCATATAAATTAAAATAGATTTTACACTGAACCAGTATTTCTTATTTACAAGCTTAAAGTATAGAATAAATACACACTGTTATAAACAGCAAAAAGGACCAACTTGAGCTCCTAGCAACAAACAGTTGAGACAAAGGGTGTGGAGTGATGGGGGTAAGGCCTAATGACAAAGTCAACACATCCAAGCACACATGTACAGAAACAGACACACACACACACACACACACACACACACATACAAAACCTTCCATACATACATACATACATACTGCACACAAACGATTGCCACTTAAGC
>JBAJHX010000106.1:8202944-8222667 GCA_037176925.1 Amniataba percoides
CACACACACACACACACATACAAAACCTTCCATACATACATACATACATACTGCACACAAACGATTGCCACTTAAGCATGCTGGAGTGAAATTAGATGAAGTACCTTTGAGTATATCAGTAAACCAATGTGAAAATGGAGAGATGTGATTTATAGATGCGACAAGAACGTCCCTAAAAACTTGCGGAAAAGTTCAGTCTGCATACCATTTTCTAACCATATTTCTGACACATTAGTGAAGAAACAAAAGAGGTGTTGTTTGAAAACTAGAGCACCTAATTATTCCTCTTTCTTTCCAAAATGGTACAGTCTGCCTTGCTGAATCCAGCAATTCCTTCTGTGCCAAATTCTGATGACCTGACCGTCCTGGAAACCTGATATGGTGGAGGGGGAAGGGAAAAAAATTCAATTGACGTCAATGAGCAGACGCCGCACTTGAGGGATTTTTATCATGGGGAAGAAATAGCCGGCCTGATTGTTTTGGGGTCGTGTCTGTGGAGCCCAGAGGGGTTTGTAAACCATGTGAATAGTGGCGCTGATGAGGGTATGAGAGCGCCTTTCAGACAGGCAGCTGTAAGAGCACCTTTAATCATCTGGTCTGGGCCTGATTGCAGAGGGGCAGAGGGGCGTTACATCAGACGGGTCTGGGGTCAGGACCCGTTCCAATTAATAAGATTATTAAGACTGCAGCATACCTCGGGGCTAAAAATAGATTCACCGCTGTTGTGCATTTTGTCCTTGGCAGACTTCATTTCTGATTTGTTTCAGAGATTTAAGCCGCTTGTTGTCATGAGCTGTTTGTTTGTAGACCTGCTTGTATTTCTGCTGACTTTCTCAGCTGCTAAGTTATAGGTTATTAGGGTTTGAACTGGACTAACTTCTGTTTCACACCAACACAACAACAATTGGATGCAAAAATAAAAAGACAAAATTGTATAAGTCAAATGTACCAATACTTTTACTGAAAATTTAACAGAAATACCAGACAACGTGGTTGCATGTATAAGATTTCATATCCTCACTGAGCATTTTGCATTAAATGTCAAGTTTTGGTGTGAAAAGTTAGGAAGCCCCAAATGGTCTGCAGACGGTACAACGAAAAGATGATGTTTGAAGAGATAATATGAAAGAGGTGATGAATTTCAGTGTGACTGTGACATTCATGGACCGATATCTGATATGGAAGCCTAAACATGTAACATGAACCATGAGTGAACAGCGTTTGAATTCCTCGTGTAACGAAAATCATTGTGCTCAGGTTGAAAGACAAACGTGATAAAATGTGCGTATAATGTGGGTGTTAATGTTTCCCTATTTAGATGAGTTTGTCCGAGAGTTGTTTGTCGACGTTTGTTTGGATTTCTCTATTGCCCAATGCATGGAAGACTGTTCTCTTTTTAACATACAAAAAAGATTTTGCTCTTTCAGATAAGAAAAAAAAACATTTCACAGACATACTAGAGTGTTCAATAAATAAAAAACTATATAAAGACAATAGTAAAAAAGGCACACAAAAGTCCTTTGACAAATGGTACAGGAAAAAAGTAAACACTTTCTCTTGCTATACAAATGTGTCTCCATCAGTAGATCTTACTCTATGCTACTTCTAGATCATATCATATCCGTAAAAAAGTCTTAAGGTACAAAACTTCTATCAGTAGTGTCGATGTCCATTTAATGCCAGTCCAGAAAAGAAATGTAACCATTTCCCAAACTGGCCAAAATCCTTCAAGTTCCACCCTCAGTCTCGTCTGTCCATCAAGACTAAAATGTTCGCAGTAATTATTTCCTGAGAACTCTGAAGCCGCTTCACTGAAACTGTCCGTCCGTGTCTGGCTTCAAACACCCAAGTGCAAGACGCCCCCTGTGCGGGACGAAACTAAGCCCCTGCTTCTGTGGGCCTATTAAAAAGCACAGCTGGAAGAGGATGTCTCCTCTTTTTCCAAAAAACTTTCAAATCACCATGTGAGCCTGATGATGGAAGCCCTATGTGTCTGTGGGTGATGCCTCGTGTGTCACGATCTCTATTGCTGTCGTTGGCTCCATCATGCCGCCCTCCTCGTGCTCCTGACCGTCCAAATAGTCCAGGGGAGGAGAACGAGAATCTCCTAAACTATCCTCCTCCTCTTCTAATTCTTCTTCCTCTTCTTCCTCCTCCTCCTCGCCATCTTTCTCTATTCCATCTAAGTCCTCCTCCTCCAAGGTCAGCTCAAACTGAAACTTCTCCCCGCCTCCCTGCCCCCCAGTGCCTCCGCTGTGTCCGTGCGTGCCCTGGTCGTAGAAGGGCGGGGAGGGACTCTGCGGGATCATGCTCTGGTACCAGTTCCTGTTGTCCTCCAGTGTGTCCAGAATGTCCTGGGCATCCGGGTGGACCAGATCGGCCCAGGTCTCCCACAGAGGGTGCACAATGTAGTCGATGAAACCCACCTGGAAAGGAATAAGGAGACAAATTTAGAAGAATACGTACATCTCTTATGATCTATATGTGAATCTATACGTATATATGCATATATATGCAGTTTCTGTGTGCCTGATTGCGTACCTGGCTCTTCTCCACCGAGGCTGTGTGTTTATCACACATTGGGCTGATCTCCATGCCCCTCTCCCTCTCCCTGTCTCCCTGGTGGAAGAACTCCTCCATTATCCGATCAGTCCACTGACGATACAGCTCCAGGGACTTAGTGGGGTTACTCAGGTCAGCACAGTGAACCATGTTACGCAGAACCTGGAAATAATACAAAATTGCATTTTAGTAAATTTCTGTATTTCCTGTGTTGATCATCATTTTCAGTATTATTATTTTAAACACGTGGAAACAACGAGCCTCTCCAATATAAAATCTAATACCCTTAAAACAGTGCATGTGTGATGGGTTATTTAACATCAATTAGATTTAGGAGAAATTAAGTGCTTGTAGAACAAATACTTAAAAGTAATTCTATAATGTGCTATGTTGTGAAAAGGAGGCTACACAGCAGTCTAATAAAGAAGAAAATCCTCAAACAACCATTAGAGGCAAAGTGTGGATAGAGCACTTAAAGGTAAAAAGAAGATGGATGGAGTGAGGAAAGGAGTGACAGAGGGAGCAGAGGTCAGCTGAGTAGGAGGCCACCTAATGACCATTGGCTGAGTAACCTCCACCAACGGGCTATTGATCAGAGCTATTAAAAGCAGGTAAGAGGCAGTGGGCTTACAGTAGGTTCGATCACAAATTCACAGTCTGTATTACATCCTGCCTACCTGTATCCTGTCGGTGTAGTTGTCCAGCAGCAGCACTCCAGAGCTTGTCACCTTCTTGGTCTCCACCATAGTCTTCAGATCAGCCAGCAGACTCATGTGTTTGGACATGTCGGTGGCCAAAACCTGAATAACAGAGAGACAAGACATTGTCAGCATCAGGATCATTTAGGCAGGTTATGATTTTTAAGCAGGAGTAGAAGAAAAAAAAAAAATATATATATATATTTAAATCAGGATATCTCACCATGTCGATCACCATCTTGCGCAGGGACTGTCTCTGCTTCTTGGTGAGGTTCTGGAAGATATCGCAGTTGTCCTCCTGCAGAAGCTTAAATCCCACAGCCAAGTGGTGGTTTTCCAGCACAGACTCATCGTTGTACATCAATGCCAGCTCAGAGTCTGGAAAGGTGTCACAAAAAGATTTTGAATATTTTTCTCTCTGTTATGACTACTTTTATTTGTTTGTTAAAAGCACCAATTTATATATCATTAAAGTAAGCAACAAATAAACTGACCCATGTTAAGTAAGTATTCTGACTTACTGGTATTGATTAGGAATTGGTTTGATACTCCAGGATGGTCAACATCATGGATAGCTGCAGCAAAGATGGCTGCTAGGATCTCAAGATCTGTGAAGACCGCCTGTGAAAGGGGGAGAGAGAGAGGGAGGGGGGAAAAAGGACGTTAAACTATTGCTGGAGATAAAAATAGCATCAGAAAGATGGCTGTAGACTCATAGAGAAGGAGAGGGAGAGATAACAGACTGGGTTATTCACGATTGCTGCCCAGACTAGATTCAAAGTTACCATCAAATTTTTATCCTTAATCTCAAGAACGGAATAGACAAGCCAGGTCATTCGCGGACAGAGAGGTGATTTTTTTTTTCTGCTCAACTAAACCGCAAGCTAACTGTGTGTCTTTCTGTAAAACTTCACCATGAGAGAGTGTTAACACTGTGTCCATGTGCTGCAAGAGATGAAAGATAAGAGAAGCAGGAGGAGTAAATAATGAACTAAAGACCGGGGCGCTCTGACCCGACTGTGCAGTATTTTACCTCCTCCTCCTCCAACTGAAGGAGAGCTGTGAGAAAATGCATCCTCCGAATGAACCGCTACAAGCAGAGAGCAGGGAAAAGATAACTCAGTGGAAGCTCTTCAAAGCCAATGTGGCCGTCCAGGAAAATAACACGTGGGCTGATGTCAGCGCTCACTTCTTTAATTTATTTTTATTTGTGTTAGCAGAAATGGGGAAAGTTTTGAACCTCCAGAGTTCAAAGATCTACTCCAATTAGTTTTTCGTACATTACTTGTTACGTTTTTGCCAATATGTCACTTGATATTATAACTTACATCCAAGGCTGGAGTGGAGAGCAGGATGTGTGTGGACTGTGCTACATCAGCGGCATGCAGGCTGTTATGGTAGGCCACATCTGAATGGTAGTGGTCTTCCAGTGTCATCATGTAGGCCACAAACGTGTCCGCGGGGATCTTGAATGTCTTTAACAGGTCTCGCTCCTAGAAAGACATCAGAATACATTTAGGAATCGGCATGGATAATTTCAGTTGTAATCAAAGCGAGAATAGGAAGCTGAATGCAGATTACAGTGACAAAGCGGGACATACCTGGAAGATGGCGTACATGATGCAGGTAAGAGGCCGGTTGTGGGAGTACTCCGAAACAGTGAAGATGTTCAGGCCCCACTTGTTGAGGTCCTCCAGCTCCTTGGACAGCAGCTCCTCCTTGTCGGTCTTCACGCCGAAGCGCGAGATGCTGCTGCTGGAGAGCGAGGGCCCGTGAGAGACCTTCTTGACCCCGCTGATCTGCGTCATCAGCTGCTGCTTCTGCTGCTTCTTCTTCTCTCGCGTCTTGGACGTCGGCGATGGGATCTCCACCTCATTCTGTTTGTCTGAGGGAAGAGAAAATAGAGATTTGTTTGGATTTTTAGAAAAAATTGCATGAGGTTAAACTGCCACTTCTTCACCACAACATAAATCTGGATTTTAATCTGATTTAATTTTTTTTTTTTAAAAGTCAATGTGTAGGTTGCTTGAAGACTCAGGTGCAATATAGAAACACCTGCAGCTGGTTAGACCCCGAGAGATTTATCGATTCACTCATTCATTCATCATCTGTCCCCCCCATTCATTTGTTCATTCATGCTCCCTGTCCTCCACCTGCAGTCTCTCTCTGAGCTCCGACTGTTCATTCGTCTCTCCCTCCCTCGCAGCACCCCCCCCCCTCTCAGCAGGTGGCTCAAATCTCATCTCCTGTTCTTTTCACTCTCATAGGTCACCCCATTGACAGACTGAGTGCTGGGGCTTCAACACAGTTAAGGCAGCTCCATAAAGTCGGCCATTCAATAAGCTGCCGCATCTCCCCCAGCTTTATCAAATCACTTAGTGGAGAGTGGGATTTTTATGTTTGGTTTATTTTATTTATAAGTCTATTCAACTACTTTTAGCTGGGCCACAAGTAAAGGGAATAATAAGTCCAAAAATACACCAAAAACCTGCAAGGCTTACATGTAATATTCCTTTGAAAAAAATAATTATAAATAATAAGCCACTCTTCGCACTTTATTTCTAAAAATAAACACAGACAATGTGCCAAGTGTCTTGCAATAGCCAACCAGGCCCTTTTTCTTCTCGAAATCACAGAAGAATTGAATGAAATCCTGCAGGGACTGGCTATCGGCATGTATGTGAGCTGCGCACTCATCTATCAAGCCTCGACTTGGCTCATCGCTGGCCTATCAGCCTTCCCCTGTGGAGGGTTATTCAATTACCAGCTGTAATTCAAATAATCACTTTCACTCTCATGCTCTCCCTTCTCTCTCTCCTGCACTGTTTCCTCTGCCGTTCCCTCTGTCTCTCGCTCACCCCTCAGTCCTCCAGTGGTAATTGAGAATGGGCAATTAAGCGCTCTCAGACATGTGCTGCGTGGGAAACGAGGGGAAGAGCAATATATTGCCCTCTAATTTATTACAAGCCATCATTATCACCACTGCTTTGCGGTGTTTCATGTGTGTGGCCTGTGTGTGTGTGTGTGTGTGTGTGTGTGTGTGTGTGAGAGAGAGAGAGAGAGATCAGATTGTGAGACCAACATCCATTTCTATGTAAGTAAGTGCCAATATACAGTAAACGCAGTGCATTCTGTTCCACAGTGGACTTGATGTGAGTGATAAACTGCTCATGGGCGCAGCTATCACGGTCCTGCTCTCCATATTTTACCACACTAAGTCTCTGTCGCAGTTTGGTCTGCAGTGTGTCAGCAAGTCGCAATGCTAGTCCCTAACCCTCTAAGTGTTTTCACTTTTCTCTCCTTTACATTTAATTTGTACTCTCTTCTTGTATCTCGTTCTTTACCTCATTTGAGACACTGATATACAAAACTAAATTAAGGAGATGAAGTAAAAATCTGCCGCATCTTGTTCTGTTCTTTCTCTCCCTTTCTCGCTCCTCTGTCACCTCCCACGTTTATTTCGATTTCATCCAAGTCCTTTTCATCCTCCTCCGTATGCTCTCCTGTGAGAGATGCAGAAAGGATGGTGGGAAGGGGCTTTTGTTGGACATTTTTCCCCCCAGTATTTCCCCTAAGCTAAGTATGTTCTGCTGGCTGATCGAAGGGAATTATGACAGAATTATGCTGTGAGGACAGCTGTGGCGGGAGGAAGGCACACGTGAATCGCCGGCATGCAGTCGGCCAACAATCCTTAATGGAAAGTCAGAAATCCTGCTCTTAAGTTACCCTTGATGAAAAACTCTGGCATCTTTATTTATGCAGGGAATTATCCAGCTTCCATGAGCACTGTTTCACCAGTCAACCATCTGTCTCACCATCAGATGAAAAATGTAAAAACCAGACTTACAATAAACTAATTTGCGGTGGATCTAAGAAGGACCTTTTCTGAACCAGACATATGGCTGGAAAATGCATTTTCTCTGGGACTGAATGGCTGCTTTTATGAAAATAACATAAAGCAGAAACAAGTGCATTGCCGATGTGATGCTAATCATAATAGATGGGAGGATTATAAACAGTCCTGCTGGTCAGCTGAGGCTAAACCAGGCCAGCTGTGCTGCTTCAGCCATTTTTACCCCCACTCTTCATTAATGTTAACCTGTTTTTTTTTCTGCCGCCAGCAGGGTAATCCTGGTTTCTTTATCATAGCGATAGTCATCTCTGTCTGGATCTAGGGGCAGCGAGAGGGGGGAGGGAGAGGTAGAGGGACAACTAGGTGTCCCTGCTGACAAAGATGCATTAAGTCGGTGATGAGTCACCCAATCTGCCGAGCTCATCTCACTGCCAGCAAAGGGGGTTCCTCTGTACCTCTATTTTCTTCTTCACTGCAGTCAGTTCCCTCCCTCCCTTCCTCGTTTTGCTTCTTTTCTGTCTCTCCTCTATGATCCGGCGGCGAGGGATCCACCAACAGCATTACACTGCATCACGACGCCAATCGATGGGAAGCACAGTGTCTATAAATAATCTTTCATTCATTCTCTCAGTTTGTCAGACTGTATTACCCCTAACTCATACACTTGTCTATTCCTGGGTTTTGTGTACCAGTCCTGTAGCAATCGTCAGATTCCTGTGGAAATCACACCTTTCCAAAAAGCCAACTTCTAATCCATTTGGAAAAATCGGTTTATCGTCTCACTCTTCGTTTTGATGTTATTTTTCCAACAGCGACCTAACAGTGTGGGTTTGGTACCAGAGTCGTGAAACATATATAAATGCACCAATCATTCTCAACTATTTTTTCAGCATCCTCTACCAATCCATTTTCTCCGATCCTGACTAACAAGCTCCTTTGTCAGTCCGTTTTTACATTAGCCTGCCACCTTTTAATATTTTTTTCTCTTAAGAATTTGATACATTTACATTTTTTACTTCAGTTTTTATGGCCATTTTGAGCCCGATGCCCTAAACATCGAGACAAAGCGTAATGGCGCAGTGTTTTATGGTACGCCCCCACAGAAATGCCTGCCAGAGCAACTTGCACAGCTTAACATCATGTAAAAACACTGAGCTTCGACAAAAAACATTGCAGCAAAACCAAAATATCTGTGATCGCTGTGAGCCATTAAATATTTGTGTATATCAGTATTTTTGTATGTACTTTGTATGTACTGTATGTCCTATGTATGGGCATATGGGTTGTAATGATAGTCTGTGGTGATTCACGATGATTGTAGAGACCAAATTGGTGAATTTGTTGGTGTTATTTTTTTTCGGAGTGTGTGTACACAAGACTTTCATTTACCTAGGAAGGTGTTTGAGATGAATTCGGAGACCTGATTCCCAGACCGACTCATCTCAGATAGGTGCGTCAACTCCCGATTCAACATTCTCTTGAACTGCAAGAGAGAAAGAGGAAGAGGAGGGGGGAGAGAGAAAAAATGTCGTCAGTTTCCACTGAGGGAAAACCTGGGAGAAATGATGGCACAGGATTCCATGGAAAATACAGCAGTACCTAGTTTTATTCCACCAGCTCAATAGTTTTATTTAATTACAGTGTAAAATCAGTGGGGGGACACATCATATTTTCCCCTCCATTTTCCTGCAATTAATTAAGGTGCAGATCATTATTTGTATGACCAGTTGGGGCCATCACCATTTAATGCCCCTCAATTCACCCCCTGCAACCAATTTACAGTTTTATTGCAATGAATCGCATTTTCTGGGCTTATATAGCTGTTTTACTTGCGTCAGTGTGCAAGAATTTCAGTGATCTCAAGAGGAAAATCTGCACACTGCTCTCTACATTCCTCTCCCTTCCAACATTTTGGACACTGTCATGTACTTTCCATATTATCAACAGTTTTATATGGATGAACTAGTTGAGAGCAACATGCATCTGACAGTACACGGAGACCCAGGCACTGCAGCAGCAGCTGTTTATGACAGACTGATGCGAGCGCGTGCACACACAGACACACACACACACACACACTAACAGACATACAAACAGACCCACAGCTCTGCAGAGGGCTCAAGATGGAGCCTGAGCCACAAAACACCATTCTGTCAGCCCCCCTTCACTATGACGGAAATATCTTTTTGGTGCAATTAGACTAGCACACTCTCCTGAAATGCTTCACACACAGATATGATCAAAATGTGGAATTCCTTAGAATTGGCCCATAATGCAACAGCTGTACAGCGCAGCGAAGTAAAAATGAAATAAGTGCGTTATCCCGACAAGCTACGTAGATAAGCGCCACACACCTTAATGTAACCCCAAGACACCGACAGCAGGTAATTGGCTTCAGGCATTTTGGACCCCGTTTTCTCGTTCCTACACAAAGCCAGAACTGTAATCCAATAGAAAAAAAAATAGAGGCAGACAAAGGATTCTTTCAGCGCCAAAAAGGACAAAAAAAATCCCCTCTTCTCTCCTCTTGTGTTTCTCCCCTCAGCAGCTAAGAGAGCAGCTCGATGACGGCTCACTCTCCCTCTCAGCGGCAGAAAAGGGCCAGCTCTGAGCCTCCATGCCTGGGCGATGGACGGGCGGCTGCGGGGTAAAGCGGGCGCTGCAAGGCAGGCGAGGCGAGGAGGAGACCCAGCAGGCTCGGTGGATTGGCTGGAACAGCGGCAGCTGGAGCCGTGAGCTGGGGACTCTCAGAGCGCACTGATGAATAATGGAGAAGAAGCGAGGAGGAGGAGGGGAAAAAAACAGCGATGGAGACAGGAGGAGGAGGAGAAGGAGGAGGAGGAGGGAGGGAGCGATGTTCATCTGACTGGAGGGGGGGTTCCTCCACTGGATTTGTCTTGGTTTGCTGCTCTCACTGCTGTAGCGCTCACTCCCCCCTCCTACCCTGCTTTTTTCTCTTTCTCTCTCTCTCTCTGTTTCTCTCTTTTCGTTTCCTCCCACCCTCCCTCTTCTCTCTCTTTTTCCCCTGCTGTAGTCTGCCAGCCCCAGCAACACGCTTTATTCAGAACACATGATTTGACAGAAAGTGGGGAGAAGGGGGAGCCCTAATTACAGCTTGGCATTGGCGTATACATGGGGTTCGGTGGGGATGTTTAAGTGATTGACGGATAATATCAAGATGTGGATTCCAGATGTAACTTTTCCCCTCTTCTCCTCTTTCTCGCTGCAGATAAATCCCATCCTCTTTCATTCCAAGACCCTGTAATTCCCTATGAAATACGTTTTTTTTTCTTCTTTTTTTCAAAGAAGTCAGCCATTGTGAAGGAATGTCATCGAGCCGCACAGCTATGCCTCCCCTCTACAGTAAAACAATGAGGCTCGAGAAAGGGGGCTGGGGCCACGTTTTGAGGAATGTGAATGCAAAGTGACTGTATTTTTATTGCCATTATCTCTATTATCATCCGCTCCTCTCCCTCTCCCTCTTTTGAGCCTTCTGTTGCCTCCTGACATCCCCGAGTGTGGCGGCCATTGTGGAGAACTCATAAGACTGTTCATTATCCGCATCCCAATCCCAATATTAGATGCTGTCAGGGTGTCTGTGGGAGGCTATTTTTAACAACCGAGAGACAACAAGAGAGTGGGGAGGATGGCCAGAGAAGGGGGGTGGGGAGAGAAAAAAAAAGGAGAGATGGGAGATAATTGCATCCTTCCCTAATTTAGGTGACAACAGCCTACAGTTTTCTCTCACTGCCTGTTACTGAGTGTGTGTGCCAATTACCAGAACACCCCAACGCCATGGCAACAGCATCAGGCGGCTAGTGTGAGGCTGTTTTTTTTTTTTTTGAAAGAAGGAGAGGAGGAGAGAAGAGGAGAGGCTTCCCCCTCTCCTTACCAGGCAGACATGTGGTGTAGCTGCTGAGCTGTCACGAGGACACACCACACACATCGCCTCTGCTTGCATCCACTGATGCGCAGACTGAAATCCCCCCCACCTCCCTCCCCTTCTCCTCCCACCCCTCGCCCTGCTCCTTCTCTCCCTCACTCTCCACCACTTACATGTCAATTTCTCTCCCGGCTGCCACTTGCCAACACAGTCATCAATCTCTCTGTCTGTCTGCCTCGCTGGCAGAATCAATGGGCTGTCCTTGGAGCAGGTGTTGATACTGCTGCAGTGTACAAGGCTGGGGCCACCTGACTGGAATACGCTGTTACATCAGTGCCGCCGGCCAATTTTGAGGCGCATTTATGCTTTTGTCACGAATGCTGCTTGTGGAACCCTCGAGGATGACTGCAATGTTTCACTAATGAGAAAATATCCATAGTTCTTGTCACTTCACAGCCAATCCATGGGAAGCTGTAAACAGAAGTTCCCACAGAACCTCCGAGTCCGACGTGCGTTTGTGTGCCTGTGTGTACGAGTTCGGAAAGATGAGGGGGAGATCAAAGCTTCCCCGAGAGGATTCCAGATTATCCTCCCACTGAGGGAAAGAACCAGAAGCAGGGAGGTAGCAAGAAAAAAAGAGAGAAAAAAATAAGAAAGAGAGGAGGCAGCTCTTTATATAATAGCTCACTGCATAATATATAAATAAACCAGAAATAACAGCGGGGGATGTCTTTCTGCAATGTGTTGAAGAGCCATGCATCCCCAGAGGCTGAAAGAAATGCCTCACACACAGCAGCAGCCTACAAATGCTATTATCTACATTTAAACACAGTTGATGCTGACATGTTCTTTACACACGTGTTTCTGTATGAGCATGTTATTGGTAGTGTGTGTGTTTTTGGTTTTGTTGTTTATTCAGGGGCAGAGAGGAGGCCTCTTTACTTCCCACTGACACCGTGACACTGGAAGAAGATTAGCCTCTAAGAGCTCTGTGGGTATCTCTTTCCCACATACTGTATATCCTTATTCTATTACTTCACCCATTCGCATCTTCAGATCCTTTAAGCAGATCCATCCACAAGCATCTTTCCTGCTCTGTTTTTCTCATAGTCAAACCGAATTGATCAATTTTAGCATCTTGTGGTAGTTTCTTTTCTATTTACCACTGACAGAAACATTTCAAATTTTCAAAGAAGGCCCAAATCAGTCCAGCTTCCTCCCCATCTAAATGCTTTGCTTGGAACCATCAGCAGTTTTCATCAGAGGCGGTTCACACTGAAGTTGTGCTTCTGAGCCACTAGTGGGCGCACTATGCTCAGTCTGCTTTAGAGTCAGCCTGCTCAGTGATTAGAGAGCATTGACCCCTTAACCCTCCCGTGACAGAAATGTACAACTTATGGATAAACCTGCTTAAATCCTCTTTTCTCCAACAGATATAAAAGCATGCAAACAAATGGTATTAGAAAGTCTCCAACAAATCAGAATCTACAACGAGCGTGCCAAAGAGCAGAGCAATTACTGTATGAGGTTAACTTGAACATTATTTCTTCATTTAACAGCCACTATAATCTCTAATTAAAAGAAATCCTAGTTATCATGAATACAATTCTTCTCTGCCATCTGAGTTTTCTAGTTTGTCACTTTATCAATCTATTCTCATGTTTACAGTATGCAGCTTCGTTGACCGTAATTTATGCAATCATTTTGTCTTCAGTAGCAAACCCACAGTGGCTGTGGTTTATCTCCTCCTCACTTTAGTGAAAAGATGACGCAGGTGGTATCGTCGGTGTAAGACTCGCAGTGACACAACTCCGTAAAGATCAGGGAGCCTACCTACGTATGAACTGTGCGTATGTTGGGTGAAGCTACAGACAACAGAAAGACGGCCTGACAACCTCTCACTTCCTCTGACTCACTCAGTCATACTAATGTGCGTCTGTGAGACAGAGTGTATTCACGTTTGTCTGAACCTTTGCGGCAAGATATATTGGAAAAAGGAAAAACAGTCAGCCTTATGAATTGGAGACAAATACTGAGGGAAAAATAAAAGTAACTAAGAAATTTCTCAGCTGAGAGATTTGCTCCCATCTCTCCGGCTCCGGCTGTTTACGGCCTCAGCGGACTCAGATGTGGTGTGCTGCACCATTCTTGGCTGGAGAACAGGCTGCACAACTGTGCTCTGGTTGCTTCGAAAGCAGAAAGCACCACGGTGTAAAATACCACTGAGGCACTATTACACCAAGACATGAGTTTAAATAGCCCAACAAACAAGACACGCTTGAATGACCAAATGCTCTTCTAAAAAAAAACACTCAGATGAATGCTCAAATCATGTAGAAACTCCCAACTTCTGGGAAAAATTCCCAGAGACATTTACATCTACTTTATTCTCTGCATCCCCTCTTTGTACAAAGTGTGCAGTGTGCAGCATCTAACCACACCGCCACCACGTACTTCTGTCTTTCTCCCCATATGATCTGAGAGCTCGGTCTCAGTCAGAACAAGAAAAAAAAACAAAAAAACACACATTAGCACTTTCATAAAAAACACTTTATCACTTGTATGAACTTTGGGTGACTTCAATTCATAGTCATCGTGTTTATTAACTTAACTGCTTCCCTCTGTTAATACATTAGACTCTTCTAGAGACCGGAGAAAGACAAGCGGACATGCTCATTTTTAGATGCTTTGTACTCTTCTCATCTGTTTTTGCGCAGTAGCTGCACAGTTTGCATTAAGTATCCCAAATACCCATATCTTATCATCCTTGGAGAAAACTTTCTGCAATCTCACAAACTAACATTGGAACTGAACACCTGAATTCAGCTTCATGTGAAGGGCTGCACAACACACGCACCACTTACACGCATCTCTGAAAACATGCGTATCAATGTATAAATAGAAAAGTAAGACGAAAAAGGAACATAGCTTTAAACATTCAACACTTTGGTAATGTACAGCGACTATTACTAAACATCACACTCTTTCAAAAGGACGAAAACCCCGGAGCACACTTTTAGCATCTGCAGCAGTGAAGTATGATTAAAGATAACCGCTTTAAACAACACCAAAGGACAGAAAGGATGAACTGAAAATTTGTTTAAAAAGGCTTTAGCCACAGCATCTTAAATTCATACGATGTTAAGCAAGCCACAAAAGTTCAACACTCCAAATCCACGCAAGACAGAGATGCCTCTGTAGTCCACCGAGACGCCACATAAAGTAAACTTTAAAAAAAACTTTTAAAAACTTTAAAAAAATAGAAACAAACTAAGAAAACTCACCTTTCTCCAACCATTCAGCTTCCCTAATTTCCTCTCTTTCTTGTCAAAGCAGCAGGCTCCCATGTTGCTGAGTGTGGTGTGCAGAGCAGAGCGGAGCTGCTGTCCGTTAAAGTGTCTGTCTCAGTCTGACTACAGCATGAGTAAAGGGACCAAGCCTTGTCTCTCTGACGCTGGGAAACGCCACAGCTCTAGTGACTCACTTTGGGCTGCGAGGTCTGACTGGGCTTTACCTCACACCCTGTGTATGTGGAGCAATGACTGAGTGTGTGTGTGAGACAGAGAGAGAGAGAGAGAGAGAGAGAGAGAGAGAGACGTCTGCCTCATACACACTCCCTCGTGGGGGTAGTCCCGCCTCTCGCCTCCTGCTCCTTTCGCTCACTCTTCACTACTCCCGCAGCCGACGGTCACAGCTCTGAGGTTTACACTGTCAATATTGTGCTGATCAATCTGACAACTGGAGCACTTCATGTTTTGATGAACACAGTGGATTTCCTTGAACTTCAAGGAGTTTCTCTCTTTTTTTCCCCCTCTCAGTTAAAATGTGTTCAGTTGAATGACTAAAGGCAGAGGAGTAGTAACGTTCAAGAGCCCTCGAGTTTACAAAAAGAGTTTACATCAGAGTTCTGTGGTAGAACAGTACTGTTAGGTCAGAAATCACTACGCTGGTTTTTGGTGATTTCATATACACAGTGCTCCCTAGTGACACCGCCACTGAGTGTCAGAGTCCACAGCGTATGTCCTTCAAGGTGCCCTGAAGCCTCAGAACTGTAGAACATGGGTCACTGCACAGAGCATTACATGTTCACACACAAGTAAGCAAGATGGGTCTCTTTTATATGTAGAGATACATATATTAATTAAAATTCAATTAAATGATCTGTTTACACACAACATCTGTAGCAATAGGTTTCATATAGTTCTGCAGCCCCCAATTATTATTGTTATTATTTACTATTTTTTCCATTAGTTTATTCTGTGGGTTGTCATTTTTTTATTGAGTAAATTAAAAAATCCTTCCAATTTCTTATATTTAAAGGGGAATTTTTTAAGATCTGCGTTGATTGGTCAAGTCAATTAATGAAAATAAAATGAATTGGCAACTACTTAATAATCATTTAAGTCATTTTTAAACTGAAAAAGACAAATGTTTGATGGTTCCGGGTTCTCAGAAATAAACATTTGCTGCTCTTCTTGGTCTTAAAGTAAATGAGTAAATGAAACTTTTTGGGGGTATTTTGGACTGTTGGTGGGACAGAACAAGTCCTTTCAGGACACCACCATGTGCTCTAGCGTATTGTGAAGGGAATTCTTCAGTTTTCTTTTCATTTATAGAACAAACATGTAGTTGGGAATATAATTAGCAGATTAACTGATAGGTATATATTAGTTGCAGATGATTTTAGTTTATCGTCTGGTCTGTAAAATGGAAATAGTGAGAAGATGAATCAACCAGGTGATGTCTTCAACCTGCTCGTTCTGTCTATCAGCCCAAAACTGTCCAAAGATAATTAACAGGCTGCCGAAATGCGTCTGTCAAAGACTAATTGATTGTGCGACTTATTATGTCAGCCCTAGTTTCAAATGACAGTATCCTTGACACAGAAGAATATTCAGAACAGGCCTTGACCCGCCTACGTCAGCCATACATAACAGCGAGGACAGTCACGTACTGCGAGTCCTCGCCCGCAGAAGCCCCCTGCACTTCACCTTGGAGGTACAATCTCACATTTCACGCCCCTCGTGCTCATGTTTCATACTCCGCCACAGCTTGAATAACAGTTTTTCCATCCTAAATACAACAGGTAGTCAGGGGTCACATTAGCTGATTGGCAAGTTCTTGTTAATAAAACCAGGTCGAGTGTAACGTCCCACTTGACAAAGAGGCGGCAGTTGTGTAATGCTGTAGTTTACCGTAAAAACACGGCTTGGAGTAAATTAGCCCACATCTGAATAGGATTAACCTATTGTTAATAGGGACACACAGGTGCATCACACATGTAGACACAAAACAGTTCATTCATGCCAGACAGACGTGTGATCAGTATCTTGCGTGTCAGGACACACGCGCACACAAGCACACACACACACCCTGTCACGTACATGAGAGAGGGTCAAAACACACCTGATGTGGTTCACTCTACATGAGTCATGTCCAGGTCTCTTATTTTCTTTAAAAATTCAGCCAATAATGCGAGTTTTTGTTCTCAAAGCTGGACCTCTGAGATCTTCAGGGGGAAAAACACACAGCCTCCCACAATAGTTGGTTATCATGCATCACAGACAACTCAATTTGTAACAGTGAGAAAAATGCACGTTTTACCGGTCCATGTACATCAACCTGCTAAAGTCAAACTACTCTCTAGACTAGACTGTCGTATTGTGTTACAGTCTGATTATCTTGGCAGCTGACGGGGCAAGTCTGGCAGTACTTTATGGGAAAAAGCAGGATAGAAATGTCCACACATTATTCAATCTTTGGGATGTTCTGGAATTTCTAAAGTCAGGGAGGCTCCTGAAATCAATCTTCAGCTTCAGATAACGTTTGGCTCAATCCTGCCAGTTTTTCTGTGATTGCAAAAGTGCTAAAATTACAGCGAGTGAGATCAGACTTATACGCCCCATAGGTCCACAGACGAGGGCTGATTTAAACCAGCAGCTCTACCACATCACAAGACTTTTTACTCTGCTCGGAAAATCCAGTCTCACTCTGCTGTCTCGAACATACCACGTCTTCTCTCTCTCTCACTCTCCTGTGTGATAATGTCATCCTGTAGTTTGTCTGAAACCGGTCCAGCTGACTGTCAGTGTCCAGTGCGTGTCCACATGATGACAGCAATGGGATAAATAAACATGACCATTAACCATTCGAGCGGGCATGATGGGATGTCTATTGTCATCTGGAGTGAGAGCAGGCTGATCAGGAAGGAGACAGGAAGAGAGAGTCACTCTGCCTAAGGGGTCTGCATGGATCCCTCACACACAAGCACACACACACACACACACACATAAATGTTCTCTCTCTTCCTCTCTAGTTTATTGTGTTTGACCCACTGCGGGATCCCTTGCATCCTGTTGTCCAGTTTTATGAGAAATAAGCTTATCCTCTTGGCTCACTTAACAAATTGTTTTCATCCTCTCTTACACACAGCTGTTATTCAACCTATGCAAAACAGCTCTCTGGATTTCAGGATTTCATGCCACACGCAAAACATACAAACAGGTTTTGAGTCAACACAAAAGCTCAACTCTTCATAGAACTTCATGTAAGTTTCCACCGTCTACAGCAGCATAAAGTACAATGTCAGTTGTGTTAGATCTATGACAAAAATGTCTACAGTTACTGTCATAGCCGTGGGTGCGTTATATAAGAACTGGGTACTGGACTCGAGGATGGCAAAAACAGCCTGCACAAGCCAAAAAAGTTTTGTGGTTTGTTTCCATGTATTACCTATCGACCCTGGGACAAGTTGTAGCAAGGCTGAGTGGTTCTTTTAGTACATCCATGGATACAGCCCACCAATGTGTTTGCCCCACTGGCCAACCATGGTAATGCATTAAAAAATGGCCCAGATACAGATAATAAAATGACAGTGCAAAAAGTTCTTTCTCTTTGAAAACAATCAAGATTTGATATTTGCAAAACTCTCCGAGAGCCAGAAATGCTATCTTGATGAGAATGACATCATTTCATTGTAAAGTCTATGGGCTGAGAGAAGCCATGCAGGCTGGCAATTGTAGTGAGGATAAAAAACCTACAGTATCAGTAGTCGAAAGACATAAATGAACTAGATACTCAAAGTTAAAGCATGACTGTGACTCATTAACTTGATGAGTTAGTGCTGAGAGAGAGAACTAAATAAATCAAGATATCTACAATATATGACTAAAGATTGCTTGCTATCATTATTTGTCATGCTCTGTCAAGTTCCTGGTTCTTACATAAAGAAGCAGGAACTAAACCTTGATGCACAGCACACACAATCAGTGACACAGAAGAAATAGAGCAACCAGTGGGCAGTGACAGACGGAAGAGGCCAACAAAAAACACACTAGACACCACTTTTCTTTTGTGTACAAAAATATAAAAAAACTGTTTTTCCCTGAAAACATGTAGACATTAAGAATTTCTGCTTATGTGGGATTACCAACTCGCCGCGGTTGCACAGCATCGGAAGCTTATTTTTCACCATGTCTGAAAAAGTTTGAAAATTCAAATAGCTCTGTCACCAACAGGAAGTGTGTTCACATAAAACACCCTGCATCGTTGTGATAAGACTGGACCGAAACTGATGCATTTTTCAATCATGAGAGTACCAACGGATCATGCAGAATAAAGCTTCTAATAATGATTACAATAATAAAAGTTTGGAAATCATTTAAAAGAATAGGTAACTATAAAATCCTTAGATACATGTACAGATACAGAGTTACATTACAAGGACAGCAGAACCTATGGAGAGATAAGTAATATATAACAAACAGACAAATATTGCTGTGTATAATGCTTTGTCAGTGAGTGCTGTGGTTAAGTTGATGGATAAATAAAGAACCCGGAACTGAACCTTGCTGCACATCACACGCAGTCAGTGACGCAGAAGACAGAATAAGCAGTGGACGGTGAGGAGGTGTCTGACAGGAAAGATGAAAAGGAGGCCACAGCAGACCAGCACACACACACTCACACAAAACAACACCTCCTTTTGTCAAGACCATTTCTGCACAAGACAAAAGACTGAAAAGCAATAATAAATTGATTTTTTTTTTTTTTTTTTTGCTGGTTCAGGAGGAAATCAGCTGATGAGTTATGTCCAGTCGCATTCACCCAAAGCGCACAGGCGGCCTTTAAAACCTAGCGCGAATGCCAACGCTGCTTTCTGCTGCAGCCTTCTCTGCTGAACTATTTCCTTCTTACTGTACTTGTTCAGACATTTGATACCTGCCGAAGGTCATGCTAAGTTCACGTGTGTTTACAGCTGCAGTATCTCTGGATTTTGTAAACTGTCACTCATGTGTTTATTTGCAGAAGGATTAGTGTTATCCTCTGCACAGAGCACCCTCAAAGAGCAGAGCCTTTCTGTCTTTGAACATTTGCAATAAATGGAGCATTCTCCCCCCAAAAGAAGTTTCTCTGACTGGAATTAAATGACCGCCCTCCACTGATGATGGCACAAAGATGAAAAAGTGAAGATGCAGCCTCTCCTACCTTGTTGGAGGCCATGTCGCTGACAGAGCGGTACGTCTGGATGGTCTCCAGCTGGTCCAGACACCAGTCCAGCTCCTCCATCGTCTCCATGGCCAGCTTCTGGTACGCCTCATCTGTCAACAAGCAGTCGGCACACAGAGACACACAGTCAGAACAGACGGCGCACATGGAGCTCGAGCGCTGCCCTGCCACTCTCCGGCAACATCCACCCACGGGTCCCGCTCGGGGCGCCTGCTGCTG
>JBAJHX010000106.1:8227066-8242518 GCA_037176925.1 Amniataba percoides
GGAGACTTCCCCTTCTTTACGGCGGCAGGTGCACACACACACACACACACACCCACAGCCTAGTGCATATACAGCGCATGGCATATGTTGCTTTCAGATTAGTTAAGGACAAGTGTGCCCAGGGGACGTCGAACCAGAGGAGCCGAAGCTTTGTGTGTGTTTGTGTGAAGCAGCTGCATCTGTCATCCTCTCGTGGGGACGGAGTCAGTTTCCTGCCTGTGATGCGATGCTAGACGCAGCAGAGCAGAGATTACCTACAGGCAGTGACACACACTCATAAACACACAGGACGAGAGGACGGGGGGAGGACAATCGCTCCAATTTTTTTCCTTTCATAGTAATTTCTGCTTTTAATCTGTCATTGTGTAAATATCAAGCTCTTAAAGGACAAGGCGCCACCTTTCTAGCGAACTAGCGTAACTGGACCACACAGACATAAAGAGAAACCAAACTTTGACGTAGGTCGATTGGCAGAAGGTTCCTGAATGAGAGAGACGAGGGGGGCATTCTTTAGTGGCGCGTCTTGCTTTACAAGAAACAGAGAACGAGCTGACCTGAAACCCTCTCAGCGCTTACACAACACTTCCTATCACAAGGCCAGTGGTGGTATAGTGAGGCAGAGGCGCTGCTCTTCCACCTCTTACGGGGCCGAATTATGACTGCACACGCACAAAATTGCAACATCCATCACTGACAAGTATTGTGAAAAAAATTAAGAAGGCGGGTGGCAGAGTTTGCGGTTTTAAGAGCATATTATGTGGCCCTGAAGTGTTGTTTCATTGAAACAGTACGGCGAACGGGGTTCTAAGAAGTGACAAAATGACATCACGAGCCTGCGTTTCGTTAGAGCTCATTTATTTGATTTACAGGGAGGAGGAATATAAATGATGTTTCAATAGATGGTATCAGAATTTTTGTTGCTGCGGTTGTGAATCACAAACAGAAGGGGGAGAAATAATGACTGGACGTTCTGTTGCAACGGAGGATTTGCACATGGTTCACCGCCACAGAATTCTCAGTGAACCTTCAATGGAGCCATTATGGGTTGATTTATCACTCTGGGACGCAGTATTGGTAAAACACGCTGGTGCCTCTTTCATGTGGTGACCCTCCAGAAGCAGCGCTGTGACACATTTTGGACGCTGACGCACAGATTAAGAATTCTGATGTGTTGTAATGTGGCGATGAAGCTAAGGCAGAACAGCTTCAAGTACATTGTTTTCAGACTTGAGGCTCTGTTGTGTCGGAGCTACAGTCTGTGTATTTGCCGTCTGTCTCTAATGGGAAACAAAGCTCGCATGTTTTCCGCTGCAGCCACTTGGAAGAGTCGGAAAAAGTAAATTAAATTATGGAAGCTGGAATTCTACAGTGCATAACCTCATTTTTATTCATCTCAGTTCTCTCTTCTCTTCGTCTTTTTCAGTATTACTCTTTGTTTCAGTATCATTTTGGATGTTTGACTAAGTTCGTATTGTTCTGACTAGAACTGTTTCTGATGACGTCCTGGCCTGGTTTCCCCAGATCATCTGTTTGAAGGAAAGCCTTTTATTTTGTGAAACACACCCAAATTGCTTTCTTACTGAAAGTTAAGGGGGAATAAGTATGGAGTAACAGAGAGTCAATTAGTGTAACTTAGCACAGTGACTGGAAACAGGTGGAAACATCTAGCCTGGGCATAGACTGAACACTAACCAGCATCTTTAAAGGTTGTATGTGTATCTGCATCCATCTTCATCTAACTTTGAAAAAAAACTGAAAATAAAACCACAAACTATCACTTTAAATTGAGACTAAATATTTTTGGACAAATAGGCAAAATAGGTGACAGAAAAAGGTGATGGCTTGATTGATACTGACAAAATTTGAGCATTCAAAGGGAAATAGTTGCCAGGCTATTTTTAGGTGCCCTCGTCGGTCATAGTGTTGTTAAACTTGTCTCTGGTGTAGCATCGGGGGACAACCAGAGCATCCACCTGGTTTCATTCAACCTGTTTTAATAACAACGCAGCAGATTCACATTAAGCCACACTTGTGGCTTATAATAAAGCCAGTTCCGACCAAAAAACTTTTGACAAAAAGTTCTTTGACTGGGTCACATGTAACCACCATGCACGTGTGTGCTCCCTTCTCTGGTAGACCCCCTTGTGGTTATTTCTCCCCCCCACTCTCCTTGTACACAGTGTTCCCTGTCCTCCCTATAACACACACATGTACACATTCCTGTCTGTTTCACTATAGAACTCAGTGGGAAAGCAACAGGGAAAGCTATAAATCTGAGTAGCATGCTACAGTCCCCAAAGGGTGGACGGTGATACCGGATCCCTTGCAGAGTCTTTGGAATAACAGTGAAAAAGGCTCTTCTGTGTTAAATCAAACCGTCTCAGTCCAGGTGCAGTAAGAAAACTGAACGTTCTTAGGTAGTGAGAAGTTTATTTGAACAGGTTTTATCCCTCTTGATAAGGCTGGGTGATTTTACAGTATGTGCCCAAGAGCTCATCTGTTATGTTAATCCTGCCTGGAGTGAATGTGTGTGTGATTTTCCTCCCCCCAGTATTAATTTAATTGCCAAATAGCTGTTGTGTTTTGGCGTACATGTCAGTTTTCTATTAATTTAAGTCTCATCTTGGCAACTATTTAGTGTTTTTTTTATACCATCTTTGAGTTTGTGTGCACAAAGTAGGGCTATAACTAACTATTATCTTATTATCTAAATATCTGTTTGGTCTGTAAAATGTCAGAAAACTGTCTGTGCATCTTCACAGTCCAAAGCCAAAGATATTCTGTTTACAGTGAAATACGGCACAGAAGGGCAGAACCAGCCTTTTTTCATATTTTTGCTTAATAAGTGCTGATTTATTTTTAATCCAATGTCTAACTAATATAGCAGAAATGAAGAATAAGTGAAGAATATGACTTGACTCATGAGATTTTGACATCCTCCTAAAATTTGGCAGTGGCTTAAGCGTAGTCCGTAATGATGCGTTTAGGTTCTCAGGAGCATGGCAAGTACTTTATAACCTGAGATTAATCTGGTCCAAACGTGTGTCTTCACACCAAACTGAACCGAACAGAAGCCTGTTGTGTCATTTTAACTATGATCTGCGTATCAGGTTTGAAATGCATTCATTGGATTAAAAAAAAAAAATCAATTTTTTTCCCACCAAGCCACGTCGTGCACATCAGACTGTGGACACATTCTCACATATGCACACACACAGGGAGAGCGATTTCTGCATGTGGGAGGTAGATGTGAGGAGTCAGCTCAGAGGCAGTCTGACATCAGAGGGCCCGAAGCTTCACTGAGCCACGGCCTCACAATATGCACTGCTATCTGACTGCTCGTCATGTCAAAAAAAAAAAAAAAAAAAAAATGTTTTGATCAGTGTTTTGCACCTCTCTCTCAATGATAAAACAGACAGACGTCAGTGAGGCTGTTTGTTCGCCCTATCAGCAGCTCTGCTTAGAGGACCTGTGAGTATATAACGCTGTCCTGTCCTTGAGCTAAACTCTCTCCGGCTGTTTTGACTCCTGCTCCCACAAACTCTCACATATTATTTCTCCCCTCCCCCCCCACACATGCCCCCTTTCCCTCCTTCTCACCACAGTGTCTCACTCTCTCATTCGCAGCCTCTATATGCTTAAACATGCGTGCACACACAAACGCAACAGCAACAGACCGGCCTTTGTCTGTGTTACCTGAGTTGAACTCCCACATCGGGAGCAACAGTACCGACCGGGCTGAAAGGGCCTTATTGTCACGCTGACTGGCATTTGCCCCTCTGGCTGATTAGCATGGATCAGAGGAGCCATGAACCCAGTTAGCCAAACTTCTGTCACTGTTGTTTTTTTTTTTTCTTCGTTAGGTTTCAAAGCAGCGAGTAGAATTACGATTACAGAGGTTTACTGTTGGTGGAGGGGTGGATCCCGTGTCATGGGCGAGGACACATTTCTAAAAACATCAGGAAAACTTCTGCATAATCGGACACATGCAGCTGAGGGAGAAAGCGCGCGCGCGCGCGAGGGAGAAAGCGCGCGCGCGCGCGAGAGAGAGAGAGAGAGAGGGGAGAGAGGTGAGCGATGTTTCGGCGAATAAACGGAATATGACTCTGCAGTGCGATGGTGACTCGATATGCTCCTTCAGAAGATGAGGTCTCTAGACAATGTACGGATTACGTAATCGTAGGCATTTTGAATACTGGCTGGAATATGTGACCTCATATGTTCCCATGAGACACACAGCCTTGTGTCACGCACATGTCGCAAGACAGGTCAAAGGGCGGGGGGTTGGGGGGGTCCAGGAGCAGTGCCTCACACACACACAGCAGTTTCACAATGTTTTGCCCAATGAGATGTCAACAAAGAGTCCTTCATGGATGTGGAGGTCTGCTGCTCGAGGTAGTGACATTACATCTCTTGTTCACGTGAAAGATATAATAGAGTTTACAACTGCTGCGTGATTTGAATGCTTTGTGTTGACATTATAAATCAGGTAACAAATCAGCTGTTCAGGCGACACGACTGTGCCTGCAGGTGCGAGCAGTTCAGCTGTTTTGCATGACAAGATTGCGGTGGGCGCAGCAGCATCTATGAGCTTTCTAAACCAGGGCTCACATCGCTTTTACGGGTTTTATTTCCCATAATGAGGAAGTAAACAACCTCTGCGGGCCGATATGCAACTGCGACAGGCTGGGCTCATGCGTCAGGCCTCTTCTGTTTCTTGGCTTTGACACCTGAATAACATTTTATCGAGGCCAAACGAGAAATCGCTTCGGTCCCAACACTTTTCCAGCTGTTGTTGAACTGTCGTCAAGAAAAACATGACTGCCATATTAACATGACCTTGACCGTATTTAGCACGCAGGCCCCCCCCTGAAACGGAGCCAAGCCAGGCCGGTCCGGATCGGTTCGGCACAGACCTGATGAGCGGGGCCAACAGAGGCACTGGAGCAGTTCTGTGACGGAGGAGTTTGCGTGCAACGAAGGATCACTGTCTCCAGTAACATATGAAGACCAGCTGAGACAAACCTCAAATGACCTCAAACAGCATGCCTTCCTATGATGGGTAAGCAGAGTGTGTCAGTGTGTCTGCGTACATGTGTGTGCGTGCGTGTAACCCAGACCACATAACACAATCAAATTGAGCCAATAAAGACTATTGGCACTGGTCAGCATGCAAGAGAAGATTGATTGTGTTTGTCCATATTGGCTAAATGAAACTTCCTGATTGAATCAAGATTAAACACAAGCCTCCCCACCCTCACCCAAAGTAACAGCTAAATAGGCATGTGGCATTCATGGCCTAACGGAGAAAAAAACAAAGATATCTGGATCTGACCTCTGCCAAAAAATCTGCCCCATTACCGCAGTTTAATGATAACCAAACCATGATTTGGATGTTTTGTTTCCTTGTTGATAATAATCAGGGGGGTTTAATTCAAGTGGGGTATTTTATCGTTGAAGCGATTTTTAAAAGGAGGCTTTCTGTCCCGTTCCACAAAGAGGGCGGCGATGGTGGTGTTTTTTGGCGGACCAAATGCTTCCCAAATACCCAAACAAAAGAGCCGGTCTGTGAGGCAGAGAGTGTTTGAATCCATCTGCGCCGAGCTGAACAGGCCTGCTGGCAAGGGAATACTTCAGGGGAAGGGCAGCCGTCTACTTTATGACTGTGCTGACGTCAATGGCATAATTCAAATACTTGCAGAGTGCATGCTTCCAGCTTTCTGAACCTGCTCGCTCTCTCTGCAGCAGGCTGCAGCTAAAACCCGACGTGGAACTGGACTGCAGTTAGACAAATTAACAAACCAACAACTGGATCGGAGTCGCGTCAGGCTGAAAACAGGCAGAAAACCACATGGTGTTCATTTGCTGAGCCTTCAGTCGTCACAAAGGCGAGTGACAGATTGACAAATCTCTGGAAATTCGTTGTATATTTGCCTGCAGAGAGTGAAATATTACCTCGGAGCAAAAGCTTTGAAGCTGTAACGGATTTGAGGGAAAAGAGGTCCCATTAGCAAGAAGTGTGAATGTTTTTCGTTTCTGTGAGTGAAACAGGAACAAGCCAACCAAAATTAAATCAATTAAACCGTTTTATTCGAAGAGCGATTCTCTTTTACTGAAAGAGGGAAGTGACACTGATTTTGTGTGAGGTAAAGGCATGAGTGTGTTTCTAGGCAAGTCAGTGTAGGCATTCAAACAGATGCATCACTTAGAACTAACACACCGATTGATTTATCAATTAGTCTATTTAGTCAATTAATGCAACTATTTTATAACAGATTCATTTATTATAGTCATTTTCAAAGCAAAATGTCAAACTTTCTCTGGTTCAAGCTTCTCAAGCACACAGTTTTGATATTTTCCTCTCTTTTATGACACTGTGAATTTAACATTTTGCTGTTTGTACTGTCGGTTGGAGAAAACATATGATTTGAAAAAGTCACCGTGGGCTTTAGAATGTTGTTAGAATATTGTTCTCTTCTTTGCATTTTGTAAACCAATCATTCCTCCATTAATAGAAATAATAATCAGTAGATTAATCAGAACTGTTGCAGCCACAAATGTATTCAGTTGGACAGAAACTAAATGTGATTACATTTCTAAGAAACACAGGGTCGAGATTACCTAACAAGCAGAACAAACCAGCAAAAACCTGAATTACCTATGCATAATAATACAGCTATAACAAAAATAATATTTTATGGGTATTGTGAGGCAAATCTGGTCATTTAGGGCCCTGCTCAGTGAGCCTATTGAAGACTTTTGACTCAGACTGTTTGCTCTTGACATCAGATTGTTTTCCAGAGTTTGAATGACATCATGACTTAAATTGTGGGATTAGTGAGGATGACATAATTGGATGGAGCTGTGGATGACTGCAGACAGACTGACAAACAGTCCAAAGCTTGTTTTTATCCTCATGAGAATGAGAAAAAAATGTACTGAAAGGCAGTTTATACCTGTAGTTTTCTTTTCTTTTTTTTTCTTTTTGCAAGGCAGCTATTGCATCAGACGTGATCATTATTTAGCTTCATGTGCTGCACAAATACAGCAGTTTTCCTCTGACATAAAGCAGCATTTAGTGTTAGCAGTTACAAGGCAGGAAGTTGAATTGAAACAACCACTGTTCTGTGATCTGGTTTTTATAAAAGTCATGACCTGAACTGACATTTGCGCTCTTTACGTTTCTCGTTAGCCTCACGCTTAGTCAACCTCTCACTGAGAGAGTGCAGCGACGCTGCCGGAAGGTTTGTTTACCAGCTGGAAAATGCAACATACCTGCTATTTCAGGGCCAAGACACTTTTGGGAAAAGGCTGATAAACATGTTATCTGATTTCAAGTAAGCTCAATAAGAGAGTGATGTTAATCTTCTGTTTAAATGAGTGTTCACACTCAGTGTCTTTGTAGAGAACTGATAAAGAACCAAATCGACAACCACAATAACATTTAAAGTGGAATAACTGATAACGCTGAAACTACTCCAGCCTATTTATCAGGCCTCTACATTAACAGGTATCAACGCACACACACGTGCACACACACACACACAGAAGCAAGTGGGGTCTTTTCCCAAAGCTCAGCTCTGGATCTCCCTTGGCTGTGAGCTGCAGGAGTCTGTGCCAGCGGCTATAGAGAGCTTTGGGTAGGGTAAATACTTGGCACCGCAGCCTCTTTCTGACACTGAAGACCTGCAAAGCCGGAGGCCAGGCCTGTCGTCCATGGCCGCCATCCAACTCTGGGATTACTTTCAATTAAAAACCATAAACTCACCATCACCACAACAGAAGCTTGTGTCTGACTTTTAACAAACCTTTGAATCAGAGACAGAGAGATACAAAGAGATTACTTGTCACGGTCATTTTCTGGATATATATTTCATATTGTTGTGAAGCGAGACTCCAGTAAATTGCCTGTGGTGGTGCCAGCTATTCTGAAACACTCACAATGTCAGCCACTCCGTATGGAAACCTCCAACCCTCTTTAACCCTCTTAAGGCACCTGACTGACACTCGAGAGTTTGAGGGCAGGGGGGCGGTGATATGCAACCTAATGCGGCACAAGGCATGGAAATCAGCTGGCACTTTTCTATATCTTATTTGGGACAACAAGGCTGTTGACACACATATATGCGAGCACAAATACAACCTTGGTTGCAGCAACATGCATAATATAGGCACACAAGGAGAGAAAGTCGGTTTATTACAATATCAAGGAATGTCATGACGTGGGTTTAAGCCAGACAACAAGGTGGCAAACATAAGAAGTCAGACAATCAGACAGGTTGGAACCAAGCCGAAGCGAGCCAGATTCTCTCTTTATTACTTTAAAGTGAACACACTTGTGCTGTCAGTAATAATTCCTCATCACACTGGAAAAGTGCAGCAAGCATGTCCATAATTGTTGTCCTTTTGGATGATGTTTTTTTTTTTTTTTTTTTGCAACCCATTTCCGGATCTCAGTTAACTTACAAAAATCATCAAATAATACCAGTCTGGCATAATTGCATATTTCCCTCTCATTCGACAAACTGCACGAATTTCACTAACTGTGAGATTTTCTCATGGGTGCAGATATGGGTAAACAGAAGATTGACAGTTTAATATGTTGGCCCTTACACTGTTATTTTTTAAGTTATGTAATAACTCACTCTAGAGTAGCTTCATTTTTTCTTTCTTTTTTTTTAAAATTGACTTACACAAGAGATGTTTCTCTAGCAACCAATTTCCACATTACTAAAGTCATAACGTGCCAAGATATTTGTTAACCCAGTTTAGTACATCACTTGAATGAGACTAACTAGCAGAATAACTTATGTAACATACTCAAAAAATTACTGATGTACTTAAAAGTAATTGGCAAGACCAACACACAACACCACCCAGGTGTCAAACTTATATAACATATTTGAATTGTGTTCATTTACAGCAATCATACACGAGAGGCGATTCATTGACTTGCTTATCTAGTATAAGAGTATAAAACAGATGCTGCCAGCTGTGGTGTCAGCTCACTACTTAAGCAAACATAACTCACACAATTTCTAACTTTGGTCATGCTCCATCAGATTTATTGATATCAAACAATATTGTGCAACGCTCAAAATCTATACAGGCGATGCAAGCAAAGCCCAGAACCACTAATAAGAGCAAGGCTAACAGAGAGGTCCAAAGAACAAAGTGAGAGCAGGAGTAGCATTGACATATAGGCATGTCTTTCCATCACAATGTGGTAATGAGCTAAGCTCTTATGCAACAAATTTCCAGTGTACAAATAGGCTTACACATCCCTCCCTACCTTTCTCTCCCTCTCCCCATCTCTCTCTCTCTTTCTCTCTCACTCTCTCTCTCTCTCTCTGTGAGGGCCTGAGCAGCCGCCAACTCATCAATCACCAACTACAAAGAAAAGACGAAAAACCAAATAACTGGATAGGAGCAAAAGACAGAAGAGTGCCTCATTTTTCAGATGCTTGTGTAACCCTTTCAGGTGATTATCACCACTGAGCAGTCAGGATTAAAGAAACGGAAGAATGTAAATTGCTGTTGAGAAATTAACAGAAAAAAACAAAAACAAAGCAATTGTCCTGAAATAAACATTTTATCATGTAGATACATCTGCAGACACTTTCTGTTTCTGGGATGTGCCACATGAACATCTGGTAAGATGCTGGGCATGACTATCTTTGGATTGTTCTCCCACTTTCTTTATATTTTGCTGCTCTCTGACTCCAGTGCAGATGTTGAAGAGGTTTAATTTCCTTCAGATCTGTAACAATCAGTCAGTTAAATGAATAGTGACTGACCCAAAATAAGTCTGCAACATTTGATCCATTTTTTAAAGAAAAGTGTAAAAAAACCCCATCTATTTGAAGCTTCTTCTGTGTTGTTCTCCATTTTAAATGATTGTAAAGTAAATATCAACATGCCAACATCAGTATACGTGAGTAAAAACCCTCTGATATTTTATAGACACTAAAACTGTCTGCTGATGAATCTGTATTTAAAATAACTTTTCATTGCTGCACTTCTTTCCTTGTTTGCTGCCATAAACTGCTTGGAAATTTTGACGCCAGACTGATCGATTGAAATCAATGGGTGTCATTTGAAATGACGAATATCTGTACTAAATTTTTTTGTCAACCAATAGTGTCTGAATCAAAGAGTTAGACAGTTGAGCAAAAAAATCCTTGCATTCTTTACAACACATTCTTACACACGTGTACTGAAATATATTAAACCAGGCAGTTAAACATCCTCATAAAAACATCTTTATCCCAACATCCTGATCTCCAAACTGAGCATAAACATCTTAATTCATTTAGTTCAGTGGATATCACAAATAATCTGGTACAATGCAAAACAACCGGACAACAAATAAAATCTTTTTTAAACACGTTCACAGTTTTCAGTCGGACACCTTCCTGCGCTGGCTTCGTCTCTGGTTAACGCGCTCAACACTTGCCTCACATAAGAAGTCTGAAAACGTTTCATTGTTTTCATGGACACGGAGGGAAAAGATAAGAGACAGAGAGGACACAGACAGTGGGATGCGATTCAAAGCACATCGGGAATGAGTCAAGCTGACACAGTCTCGAGCCGTGACCACAACACCCTCAGCTCACTTGTTCTCCGAGTGGAAAACAGACAGTTGAATTTGCGCTACAGCCTGGTCTCCACAACAAGCAAAAACAAGCTTTTTTTTTTTTTTTTTAATCTCCACTGACAAACTGGTGATATGGCCTCAGTCGTGAGTAAGAGGGCTGATACTGCGGTGAGCTTACGCCGTTACGCGTTCACAGACAAACGCTTACTGTAACCTGCATGATACAGAAGCTCTGGTAGAAAATATTATTGATGACGTCAGCTTGTCTCCAAGAGTCAGATCGTATAAACAACGGTTAGATCTGAGCGCAGCGAGAGAGAGCAGGCGGTTTGGAGGAGGGCCGTGATATTCCTCACCTCCTCTCTGAGAGCAAACATGCAGCTACCCACATCTGTCACACTGCAAGGGAACACACACACACACACATACACACGGATGGCAGGCTCTCACTTACACACACAGGTAGGTCTGCAACTTCACCTGATGCAAGGCAGTGTTTGGACAAGGACTCAGTAAACACACACACACGCACACACACACACTGTTGTGAACACACAGTGGGACGTGCGTTTGTCAAAGCGGCCAGGCTTGTATACACTTTACATTTCAAAGCGGCGAGTCAGTGTTATTGGCAGCAAATGGTCAAAGAGGGAGAGCGAGGGAGAGCAACAGAGCAGTTTGATGAGTTTTGTGGTTTAATGCTGCGCCGTGGTTCCCGCTCTTCCTCTGAACTATGCTCATGTTTCCAGGGTATTTCTCTGTGCGTGTGACACATAGCGAAGATGATGATAATAGTGTTTGGACAGGCAGTGTGGCTGCCTGGAAGGATTACGATGGATGGAAATAAAGGGAAAGTGGCCAACTCTCTCGTCATCTCTTTTTCTTTCTCGGGCATGTGCCACACTCCGCGGCTTATAAATTTTGCTGGTCAAGACATCAATGAAAAACAACAAGGCCTCCAAACTGAATGACAGTAAAGGGGTTGTCAGGGGTTTCCAAAACCATTACAAGTGATGGCTTAAAATGAATCATATAGCTACCATGTCTTCTCTACATTCAAGGTACATTGTGAGATAAGGAAAAGATCACGTTTTAGGTTAAAAGCTACTTTGTTCAGGTTTAAAAATGACTGTGGTCATGGTAAAGAAAAACCAGCATAGATTATTGATAGGAAACAGGATGCTAACGACACTGCCTTGTGTCAAAGTCCTGGGCTGTCCTGAGCCAACCATGAACCCCGACCTCCTCTCTTTTGTGGCATCATCACAAGATCACGCCCTGTGCTTCTGGCTTTGCTTCTAGGGCACAAAAGTCATAATATGCCACATAAAAGGGCTCGTTGGATCAGGCCATTTTCACACCCAAACAATAAATCAGTGATTCTACCTTCGCAAATTGAAGTTAATGACAAAAAGAGCGAGAAATGAAAGTCTCAAGTTTTTTTCCAGGATTATCTATGCTAGATTTATGGAGGCTGTCATGACAGAAGAGTTTTATTACAATTCAGTGTAATGGAAATCTTGAGTTATTAAAAAAAAAAAACATTTAACAATGTTTGTCAGTGGGAAGTACTATCTGGGTGTGTACCACATCCCCGCTTTGCATGACAGCCTTGTGCATTCATCTCTGGGTCAAGTGGTGGGAAGAATTAAGTGTCCTTCTGACAAAAGATGAGCTTCAGTTTTATAAACTGAAAGTCAGACAGACATAGGGCTTGTTTTTTACAGTATGTAGGATAAACTACAACTCACTAGCATGAACAAGCCTTGTTAAGATCTGAGCTTATTCATCCCTGTTCTCTTTTTACATCTAAATGTTGCATATGTCCATCAAGTTAGTTTTAGGATGATGGACTTCTGTAGTACTATTCAGAAATGGCACATTTTCTGTGAATATGTGCTATAGACAAGAAAAAAAGAAAACAGTATTAATACAGCTGACAGCGTGATGTTTCGTTTCTCAAGTCTTGAGTCTTAAAGTACATCTGTTAAAATCCTACTTCAAGCACTGTGTTCCAGACGTACACTGACAGGACAGCACTTTTTGATTTATTCAGAAATAAAACAGCAGCGGTGGCAGCTTTGCTCAAACACGGATGATATGAAGCATGGATTATTTGAACTGTCTGGATTTCCTGAAGTTATTGGCTGTTCTGTGGTCAGTGAGTACAATGTGCAGAAAAGGCTGTGGGACAGAATGAAAGCACTGAAGGCATCTTTCGGAGCCAAGAGCAATCCACTATTCAGTTCTGTAAGCGTGGTGTGTGGAGCCAAAAAATAAACCGGCCACACTCCACAAAGAGCAGCCCAATCTGTTGCACTCCTATTAGTCCTGCTCTTTGCAGCACTGTGCCACAGAGCCTGGAGGAGTCATCAGAGGACACAGCTGTGAGTGGATCATTGTCCTGAATCAAAACAGTAATCTGTGAGGGGAGCGCACAAAACACAAAGTGTCCCTTTGAGTACACACACACGTGATAGAAAGGGTGTGAGAATGAGAGATGAGCACTCAGTGGACGGCTGAAGAGGATAATAGAAGGACCGAGGTCAAGCACCTCTGAAAAAGCAGGGTCATCGTAATGAGTCTGACACTGTCCCTCTGCTAAATGAGACACACTGTTCACCGTGTAGAAACAGGCAAAAAGTGACACCAACCATTTAATGAAACGATAACGAGCCAGACACTAAATAAATGAATGTGTGGAGGAAGGATTCATCACTGTTTGGGATATGGAGCCATGAAGACCACATACACATTTTGACACAATAAAAGCTTGTCTTTGTGTTGTATTGCTTTGTACACACTGACAATGTGAGATAATGTCCTGGTTATAAGTTAAAGGGTTGGTTCCTCCATAATACAGAACACATTTCTTCTCACTTCCTTTTTTGGTGGTAAGTGAATTTCAATAGTGTTGGTTTAATTAGTACAGATTTTGAGATATCCATCTGAGATTATAATATTGTAACTATTCTAATAATAAGATTGTAATTTGCACTGCTCACAACATTTTCATTAAAACACTTTCTTTCCAGAGACAACATTCTGGTACCTGCATATAATCCACCATCCAATATGTCAACAGTTTTCAGAGGAACTACTTTTTCTCTGAAAGAAATTAGTTCCACTGAAAAACCCTTGTCCAGGATAATAAAGATTACCTAGAAAACCCAAGTCATTGTTTGTCAAAGGCATATTGCTAGTGGCAAAACTATCTAACCACAATGTCCTTTCATCTGTCCTGGACCTTTCAATAGTGTCACATGACCTTCAACAGATGAAGTTTCATCAAGCTTTTTTATATATATATATATATATATATATATATATTTTCACATTTCTTTTAATGTTAAATACATCATTTGCTAGTTTGCTCCTTCAGTTGGGTATGTAGAAACGAACAAACACAGAACTATGTTTGATTAGGCCAACAGTGTCATTATGCCATTATGTCACCTTCCTCACATACACACATACTGCCGCTATAAACAGAAAAGAGACAACAGCAAGCAGCTTTGTGGAGCTCTGTCTGTTGAGAAAGGCATTAGAGTGTCGCTCTAATAAGATCCACAGACCCACAGTGTATACATAAGCACAGCCAGATATTAAAAACTGGTTCATGGGTACAATACACACATTCCCATGTAGAGCAAACACTGGAGGTCTGTCTTTTTCTCAGAAAGACTGAAGGTAAACAGTCTTATCTGCAATCTCCAAGAACAGACTCTTCTCTCGACACTAATTTCTCAGTCGATACGCGATACAAAAAGCAGTTTCTATGTGACCAGCAGAACACCTTGCATAACGCAACACAACATACTGCACTTAGTGCTTTAGCTGTTTAAACTGTGGCATGTAAAGTGTTTGCACAGGTATGAAAAAGTCGCTGTTGCTGTGTGCTGGGTCAACATCTTGCACATTATTTACAGTACAGCGCAGTACAGTACTGTATGTGCCGATTTGTGCCATAAGTCTGACTGACAAGTCATTAGAGGGAGAGCCAAAGTACACTACTTTGTCTGTTTCCTAGTTACGTATAATTACACTGCTGATGGCTCATCAGAGCATTTATAATCCCATCTGTCACGTAAATTGTTCTCTTAATATTGGAGCTATGTTTGAGTACGCTCACTGCACTCGACTGTCTACACCTCAAAAATGTCTCATTAAAGCAGGGATGTAGACTCTCTTCCAACTCATGTTAAACATTTAAAAAATGTATACACCAAAACTACAACAAAAACACACAAAATGTAAAAAAAAAACATAGCTCTAGACGTTCTCAGTAACACCCCGCACAGTGGTTTCAATGCAAAAAGAAATTAGAAACCTAAATGTCACCAAATTCCCCCTGAGGTCTAAAATTAAGCTAAAGAAATTTCAATAAGACAGCTGTTGAAGGGAGAGACCCCTAAACAAAAACACCTCTGCCCGATACCGTAGATTTAAGGAAGCAAAACCTTTGTTACAGCAACAACCCAAACATTAAAAACACTGAAACCTTCCATTTACAGACCGTACGGCCATGCTAAGGCTGCACATTGTGAGTGTGGATGAACAATGTCAACATAATTATGTTTAGAAAGTATCATGTTTACCATAGTTTAGCATGTTAGTATGCTAAAGTTTGTTGATAAATATTAAACACAAAAGGAAGTGTAATTAGTTTTGCAGTTTTTTTGGTCATAAAGCATAATGCCAGGGAATCAAAGTGTAAGTCGTCCTAATGGGGACATTAATGTGTATAACGATGTTTTGCTGTCAGACTGTACAATAAATACAATAAATACAATGGCTGCTAGTCTGCAGACTAGTAGACATAAATAACTGCTTTTCCCACTGGACTCTGCAAATA
>JBAJHX010000106.1:8242618-8257064 GCA_037176925.1 Amniataba percoides
GTATGTTTTGCTGCTGTTACGCCGTAAATTTCCCCATTGTGGGACAAATAAAGGAATCTTGAATCTTGAATCTTGAAGAACAGCTGTTGTGATGTGTCAAGCTGTGTTAATGTGTTGTCAGAGCTCCGTGGGTTTATATAGTTTCAGGTGAAACTATATCAGGGCAAACTAAAATCAGGACTTGCTTTGCAGATTTTGATCAGTTCTACTACCCAACAATAGATATACTCAAATTTGAGATTTTTTTTGTCACTTTTTGTGATTGATTTGAAAAAAATGATCTAATAAATAAATGTATTAATTATGGCAAGTCAGAAAAGCAGATCCCGATAAAAAAAAAGAAAAACATGTTGTGTACAGCCAGGTATGAGACCAATCTGTGACACGAGGCAGTGAGGTCATCGAGGAGTTGTGAATGGAGTAATGACGGTGTTTTCATGCTGGGGTTTATGACGCAGGTCAGGCCCTGTCTGCTCTTTGTCCCCCTGTCACGCCAAAGGAACTCATTTGTCCCCGGAGAAAGATGGATGAACTGTTGGAGAGAAAGAGTCTACAGGGGGTGTCCAAGCACCTGGGGGAGTGTGTATGTCTGCCTGTATGTGTGTGTGTGTGTGTGTGTGTGTGTGTGTGTGTGTGTGTGTGTGTGTGTGTGAGGAAGTCGCTGTTGTCCCAGTGGCCTGTTTCCTCATTAGTGTCACAATCCTGCCCAGTGTGGACTTCCTTCCATGGAAAGAAAGGTGTCGGTTTGAAAAACACACAAACTTGATCCACACATATTCAAGTAATGCTCACCCCTTCGTTACATGCGCGTTCACGACTTATGTCATCAATACACATCTGCACACACACACACATGCACACATCCAGAGAGCAGCTGCCAAGCTTTAAGTTTGACGTATTTCTGGACACAAATCTGTCCTCTGGTAGAAGAAGCCCTCATCCTGCCTCTCAGTCAAAACAGGGACATCCTGGAGTGTCAGCACTCGTCTGACGGGGGTTTATGGTGAAGAGCATCTCATAAAACCTGCCACATAAATCACATTAACTTGTTGGACCGTATCGTGATAAGTGACACTATTGCCAATTAATAAGGATGAAACTGTAACTGTTCTTTTGACAAAAAGAAGAGGGTAACTTAAATATCAGGTGATTTTTTTTTTAGAAAAAACTAATGTTCTATTTCAATTTTTAAATTTAATCAGCAAACACCATCTAATATAAGCACGTTATATTTAACAGTAGGGCTCAAAGAAACATATTGAAAACATTGCGAAAGGACTTTCTTAAAAAAAAAAAAATCAGATATATAGTTCAGCACTTTGCCATACCCCTATTTTTTTATACAGTTCCTTCAATAAAAAAAAGATCATCTACACTCACTGAATTGAGTGAGGTGGAGTAGTGAAACACAGCATACCTGAAAAATAAATTTGATTCCAACCTCTGTGTGACATAATTGGAAAAGGATGCTCTTTCATTAGTGAATGAGCAGCAGCAGCTGTAAACTGAATATGACCCTTGCTTTACATAAACCGGGGCTGAACTTCACAGGCCGTTGCCATCATTCATTCAGCTATTGTCGGAGAGCAGCCGCTACCTGCATACTGCCAGAGATGTGCCACTGCCAGGAACAGGTATAAAAAGTTCCAGTAGCCAGTCATCTTAGTTTCCAATAAACAAATGTACCTGTCACTTATGTAGCGCAGCTCACAAGATCTTGCCAAAGGCCCACAGGCTGTGACACAGATACACACACACAGAGTATTGATGCTAAGTAACGATAGGATCTATTTCGCAACAAAAACCACTGAGATGCCACGTAAGCGAGAGAGAACCACTCTTACATTTCTCTTTATTTCGTTCTATCTGATAACCACACACACGCATGCACAATGCTGCTTGCTCTGGGTACCTTGCGCACATCGCCAATCAGGCACAGACAAACAAAACACACTGCCTGGCACACATACGCATGTCTGCTTGTTTACCTTGCAAAGATGTGCTGCAGTAAATCAGGAGGGGGAAAATGATTCTACAGATATATCGCAGCCCTTCCTGTCAGCTGTCTAAACAGTTCCCGTCAGAGAAACCCAAACCTTCCAACCATCACGTCAGGTCTTTCTCTAAGGTTTCACCTCCCCTCCCTGCCCAGCGACAGCAGACCCCGCCTGGATACAGAGCACTGTTTCTTTTAGGGGGACTTACAGATGGTTAAAAACCTCCTTTTCTTTAATGGGATTTAATCACATTTTGGCCACAAACCCTCATACATGACGCAGGACGAGGTTGCAGTACTCCTGTTTAATGTAATATCTGGGGGTCTGCACAGTAGCCAGACTGCCCTGGGAGCCCCACTGAGGCCGTTAAAGCAGCCACGAGCGTGTGGAAGTGGTAAAGAGGGCAGGTAACACAAGACACCAAGGGACAGAAATACTGAGACCTATTAGCAACCAGTGTGGAGGGAAACACAGCCAAGATGAATGTTTCTCAATAGTCGGGCATCTGGAGAAAGCAGGGAGGAGAGGACAGAAAGAGAAAGAGAGGAGAGGGGGTGTTATGGGGCCAGAGCATTGCCTGGACCAGAATAGAGTCAGGGTTGTAGGAAGAGGAGGGAGTTGCTGCCATGGCAACCACTCATGTTGGCATTTTGTGGACGTGCACAACAGAGTGTGAGGCGAGAGACTGAGTGATAGGTTGGCAGATACTGTATCTGTGACATTTAGACATGCTAGCCTCGCCGTGATATTCCCTTATTGAACTAATGCCATGTCGAGACCACGAGGCTGGCAAAGGCCCAGCATTACCTCAGCAGCCAAAGATGGTTTGCTGCCCCACCGGGAATGTAGATGTTGTTTCTGACGCGTCATTCCACAGTCCAAATGAAAGCATTAGTGAATTCCTGTCAGTCTTGCCCTAACAAACATATTTGGTAAACAGCTTCCAGATGGCAGCTACATGGACGCCACATTTTTCACAGCGGCTTTTCCCATCTCTGTACTTTTGACTGATGGGTGATAAAGCCACATTCCAGCGGCGAAGTAGGTTTGAAGCATTATGAAGTGCTGACCCAAGATCAGTTTTGACACGTATTGCTGTTCAACAGCAATCAGTCAACTCTCGACTAGCAAAAACACTTAAACCCTTGTGTGCATGCACACACACTCGTGTTAGTGAGATAAACACACTGGTCACCCTGGCAGATATTCGTCTCTATTTGGAGTCGGCGGGCTGCAGCAGTGAGAAGCCCCGGACAGGTGCACCGCTGTGGAGGAGTTATTGCTACTGTGGCTTTAGCCGGGTGTGTCACATAGCACATATAAAAGTAGTGGCACTTCAAATAGCTATATAATAAAGTCTCTGAAGGAGAGGGCGCATATAACCCAGAGTATACACTCATGATCACCATATGAGGGGTCATATATGACATATATATATGTTTTTACCAGCAACAAAGCACACTGACTGACAGCACGTAGTCCCTCAAGGACGACAAACTGAAACCACAGACTCTGTGTATAAGTCACCCACTGCTGAATGTCTGCAGTTGTTTTATGTAATGGCAGTAACGCAGTAATGTGCTTTCTAGAAATACATACAGCATATAACTTCTATTGAACTTCTAACTTCTAAGTCATTTGCACATGTCGTCAAAGGAGTGATATGAACTTATAGTTTTGCCGTGTTATAATATTTATAAACTGAGCTGCTAGGTATAAATGCAACAGTCTTTGAGGATGGTTTAAAATGGTATGTTTTTATGTATTTGCAAATGTAATATCTGTTTAGTTAGGTGTTTAATTAGGTTGGCCACCCAGATGGATAAAAATCATCATGTCTTGTGGCTCTGTCTAGTTAGCTGGATCTTTACACAAACGTCAAGAAAAATCGAATGTCTAACCTAACAACATCCATGAGCCACATGGTAAACACTAATGACGGGTCCACTGTGAGAGGGCCTGCTTCACAGAGAGGGTTTGATTTGTCTCTTCGTTTTCTTTAAGTCCTCCAGTTCCTCATCTCCCGCTCTCTTTCCTGTTTTCCCTGCATCATATCTTCTCTGCCACCTTTTTCTTCCTCCTTTCTCGAGACACCCCTTATCTCTCCCGCCCTCTCACCTCATCACTCCTCATCTCCCCCTTTAATCCCTCCTCCTGCTCCGTCTCTCCTGTCCTCCTCTGTGTGACCTCCACAGTGCATTCCTGCACGCACTGGGCCACTGTACGGCACAGGGAGTGCAGGGTTGTCTCAGGTCTGTATTAAATAACCTCATAAAGAGATTGATGATGTACTCTTCATTCATTGCCCTTTGCTCCGCTCTGTGAAACCCCCGCTGGCACAGAGATGAGCTTAGATGTAACAAATCTTATATGTGTTTCCGTGCCTTGATGAAATTATGCAGGAGAGATTATTTTGCTCGACTTTAACTGCAGCCCAGAACAATAAACAGAAATTGTAAACTTTATAGCCGATGTTATGCAACTGAGAATGTGCAACAGAGGATGACACCCTCTCATACCTTAAAAGCTGAGGGTCACAGTTGTTTTAAGATTCGTCAGATTGGGTATGCAGCTCAGGAAAAAAAAAACTGTTTATGTTTCATTTTCTCATCTGGTTCTTCACTGATCTCTAAAACCAGAGCAGATTAGTTGAGGATCCTCTTGGATAAAAGATTCCTGATATGAATACCACCCAAAATAGTTAACCCTTCCCTAGCTAGCTACAGAAACTCACAAAGACAGTCTCAAAATCTGAAGTTATGATGGCACCCCTCAGTTAAGTTACTCTGTACCAAATCTCATGGAAACCCATCAAACAGTTGTTGAAATATTTTGTTGAAAACCTCAAAACTGTCAAAAGTCAACTCATGGTGGCACTGTAAGAAAACTCAGGATTCCCCAGTTCTTAAAGTCACTTCATCCTCTGGGACACATAAGTGTCTGCATCAAATGTCATGTCAATCCATCAATCAGGTGGTATTTCACATGATAAATTATATATACATATAAGTATAAGTCCTATTATACTGTCATCATCCACTGTTGTGTTTTTATAAAAAGCCTTTAAGACCCAGCCAGTCCTGAAAGAATTTCCTGGTCAGCTTGGGACAGAGACAGAGCTGCTCATTAGATCAGGCTCTCCATCCCATAAGCCTTGTGCCTGTGTGTGTGTAACACACCATAAACAGCAAATGTATGTGCAGTGTTGTTTTACCCTATTGCATAACAGTTCCACATTGTCCAAATACCTTTCACCTACAAAGCTAACTCATACTTATTGTCCAGTGTTGACCAAACACAAGCTCCTAGCTTTGAAATAACACCTTGGGCTTCTTTTTGGGAAAATGTCACGGGGTGCCTGCTTGCCTCATACAAAAACATCAACACAATGGAGAGGCACAATGCAATTTAAAAAGCCAACTTGTTGACACCTTTCCACACTACTGAGCAGCCAAACACATACCCACGCACACACAGTGCGTACGTGAAGAAGGTCGGGGGAGTTCAAGAGCCCTTTGCCTCACATGTATCCTGTATGACAGCATTTCATCACAGAGGTCGACTCAACCAGGAAGTCAGGTCTTACCTTTGTGAGGTTCCCACAGCTAAATGCCGTGGAAATGGGACGGAATATTTCCTGCCGCTGTTATGACACCACAACACAAAACAGCTGCTTTGGATCAACTCTATTATGTGGAAATTTTCGGCACATGTGCGAGCAGACCTCACGAACCTGTTTGTGATTGTGACGTGATAATGCCTCTGTAAAAACAATGAACCTCCTTTGCAGTTTTCATTATTGAAGTCAATAACTCGAGTGTTGAAAGACACTGGAATCTGATGACCACATGGCAATAAAGACTGAAACGATTATGCCTACTGTTGTACAGCTGACGCTCCATGTGCACATCTACTCAAAGTACTGATTTAATTTAATTCTTCACTAATCTTTTAATCCTATTAATTAACTGACCTACAAGACAAATTATATTGAAAATATAAATAGCCTTATCTGAGCTAAGCTATTTGTGCTATCTCCTCCCATTTATCTTGTGAGAACGCACAATGTCTTGCACAGGAATTTTTCCTCTCAGTATGCCATGGGGTACTGCATGGAGAAAAAGAAATGTATTTCAAGTGAAGTTTTAGCATTGACAGTATTTCAGTGTGCATTTCTTCTCAGATGCCGTGACAGTAGAACATTTGAACATGAAGTGCTGGCAAACATATAATTAGCAGCACAGACTGCTGTGGATATTTCCACTTACCAGTGAATAGAATAAGAAAATGGGTGGGACCTGATACACTGATAGAGGCATTCCAGGTTGCATAACATGCCCTCATCCACACACACACACACACACACACACACACACACACACACAAAGCACTGTTGTTGGTACAGTTTCTTTCTCTACACACCTGGAGTCTTTTTTTCTCTCAATCTTAACAAAACAAAGGGTACAAAAACCAAATGCACTACTGAAGAAACAATGATAACCTGCAGGTAAGTCATTTTACATTTTAGAGAAGGTAGCAAATTTATATAACTTTTCCCCATTTTTTTCTCCATGCAGACTAAACATGATGTTCATCTTCCAGAAGGTTGTCATCACAAATCCAAGCCATATCTTCTGGTTATTCGGGGGAATCTGGAGTTGCTAAACCCCATTGTTACAAAGAGCCTGTTTGTGATTTCTGTTTTCACGCGATACATACTTTTACAAACTCTGGTTTGAAAAACGAAAACTGAACATCACACGCTGGCATACATCAGAGCTCGCTGTGCTATGTGCAAACTGATCATTCAACCTCAATCAATCAGTCACTTTGTTCGTCCCCAAAGGGCAATAGGTTGTGCAGCTGTGAAACACAAAAGCACTAGATCAAAGCACATGAGCACATTGTATAAAAACAAAATAGAACACAGTAAAGACGCAAGTTGAAAAACCCAAAAGACATCCAGTTTAAGTTGAAATATAAAAATGTAAAATCTGATTCAAATTGTGGGTCGTGAATGAGAATACATGCCAACATGTCCTGACATTACAGAGACTTTCAGTTTTTGCTAATGAGACTCTAATCTTAAATCTGCAGTAGTTAGTATCAAACTAACCGATGTTGTCACATTTTTCCATGAGCCAAGTATACTGTTGGACAACCTAGTCATCTAATATTTACTTAACCCATAAAATTTAGGAAAAACTCAGAAAAAAACAGCTTCTCCCGGAGGCTTGAACTCCAACTCAGCAACTCTTCATGTGAGATTTCCTGACTGGTGCATGCGTATAGGGAGGGAAATCAAAGTCACTGTAGGCAGAAGCATCTGCCAAATGAAAGTTATGTACTTGAAAAGGGTTGTGCAGGTTTATGAAGTGAACATTTTTCAGGCATTTGAGCCAGTGTTGGATAACAACAGTTGAGATGCTAACAGGAAACATGTGAGGATAAGAGGGGCTTGACATGCAACAGAGATCCCTGCTGCAGCTGAATCGAACCAGGGGCATTGTTCTTGCATGGCATGCATTTTAACCAGCAGACCACCAGAATGGCTATTTGACAACTGGTATCTAACCTTTTAACCAGCTTTGAGCATGAATATAGAGAAAGCAGCGATGGAAAAGCACACAAAAAATGATCTGGCCTCATTCATCACCTCTATGAATATTATCTAGAAATACAAATCTAACATAATGTATGTCATATATTTATACAAAATTGCAAATGAGGCAGGAATATTGAGAGATTTCTTTCGTGCCTTGAGTTGTTGTGAGCGGACCACCCGTCTCACTGCGCTGCACCTGTGTTGTGTCTCATGACTTCATTCAATTTGTTTCGTGAATGGCACTCAAAGTATGCAAGGCACGCAGTTTTGGCTTTACATTATTTATCTGTCTGTGTACAGAATTAAAGGAATTAATGATGTGGTCTGACAGACCTGTGTGTAATGCGGAATGATTGTGCCGTACTGCAGGTATTTACGTATCATATCATTGTGTCAGCATGTGCATGTTTGTGCAGTGTGTGGGCACAGACAATGGGCCTTTGTCTCTCTGCATCCTATTTTTCTCCCGTGGGCTGACACAGACATTCATGCACACACACATTAACACACACACACGCACACAACTCCATCTACACACAGTTCCTCCTGGCTTCCGTCAAGTAACAACAGTTTAGAGACAGCAAAACAGGAACAATCTGATCTTCTCTTCCTGCCTCACACTTCCTGCCCTCCCCCTCCACTGGTGACGATGAAGAGAGAGAGAGAGAGAGAGAGAGAGAGAGAAAGAGAGAGAGAGAGAGAGAGAGAGAGAGAGCAAAAGAGAGCCATGGGGATGAACATGAATAAGACACAGGGAGGGAAGAGGGGAGAGGGGGAGAGAGAGGCAGGTATGGCTGTGGTGTGTGTGTTTATGTGAACAGGAGGTGGTCGGCAGTGAGGATGTGTGACCTGAGATCAGGGAGAAACAGCATGAGGGGAGATTCTATTGTGGGCAGGTGCCACCTGCACACAACCAAACTACATAATATGTATCAGTCAAATCGTGCATCACTTTGTAAAGTTTGTAAGTAAATCCTATTAAGGGAAATTTTGAATGATGATTAATATGTATGTATATGGATATGAGTAGGGACCAATACAAAATGATACTAATTTGTATTTAAGGACAACCCTACTGTCACCTTCAGTCTAATCAACAAATTCTTTACAGACCAAAAACCAACAATTATTTATCACATGGCTTGTACCATAAAACACTTTTATACAAAAATGTATCATATAACATATATATGTACATCTACAACAAATACATTTAAATTGGTGCAAACAATTTCTTGAACTACCGATTAATCTGCAGATTATATTCTCAATTACACAATTTCTTGAAGCCTAAGAAAATGTCTTCAAAAAGCAGTTTTTGTCTAACAAACAGCATTATTCATATACACTCAAAGCTGCAGAAAATATAAATCTATTACAGAAAAAGAGGACATTTTCATTTTTCTTTTTAATTTTCTGCATTGAAACATTTTGTGGGCCAGAATAGTGAGATTTGAGAAATGTCAGGTGGTGGCAAACAGTTCTTAATAAGACCCTACATTTCTCTTTGGTTTTTGGTCTTTTCATGGGATTTGTTGATAATAACAGGAGACAAAATTAAAGCCTCGCCCTTTAATGAGCTTTTAAGACTAAAATGCTACTTTCATGTTACTTTTTATCTTGAATCTGCTCTGCTACAGTCAAAAACTGTCCATAGGATAAGCATAGAAATGCACATGAAGAAAATGAAAGTATCTTCTGCATATAAATGAGGAGTAGATGAGTGTTTATTTGCAGAAGTTCTGTAATCGGACATACTTTAACTTAGCTATGGTTGCAAAAAATAAGTTTATTGTAACACGTAATAAAATGATGACCTGGTTTGGCCTAACTCAGAAAGGTCATATTGCACGTTACGGAGCTGGTTTACCAGATACACACTCACACATTTTCCCAAACTCTCTGAAGCACACACACACACACACACACACAGACACACACACACAAACCCCGAGCACCTGATGAGCTGCGGTTCTGAAGGAGGAAGTGAAAAGTCAGTCCATCTGCTTTGACAGGAAGTCAACAGAAGCCACATACAGGCATGCTGACGTCAATCAGAGCCACAGGAACACCTCCCCTCAGCACACACACACGCTCACTCACACACACACTTGCATTGCTCACAATGATGCATATCTGCCACAATACACTCATTCGAATCACACACCTTACCAATCCGCAGTTGCAAAATTGCGAACTTTAAATACTGTTGCGCACTGAATACTCCATCAAACACACGTCAGTACACACACACGGTGTAAACATAAAACATGACCTCACACATTTCAGTAATAACACCTACAGTACACGCAGAATGAAACACACAGAATAAAACATTTTGCTTGATGTTTTATGAAAAACAAAACAGTGTAACCTTTGTGAAACTGACTGAGGCTTCATTTTCACTTTGATGTAAGAACTGACCTGAGCTGGGTTCATGTAAAATATGCTGCTTATTTGATGATTAACTACGCTCACTGTTCTCAGTTTCGTTGTTGTTCATCTGCTTCCCTCTTTACACAACAACACATGTCACTGTTTTCAATGTTCTGCCTGAAATGTGGGAACATCTGCCTACAGATGTGAGCTTAAAGGTTGGATCATTTATTGCTTCATCAAAAGAAGTGATGATAGTTTTTGTCAGAGCCTCTCAGATAAAATATATAAAAATAAACTTTGGATTGATTGCATGTGAAGTACATTATGAAGCAATAGTAGTGTCAGAATTTTTACTTCACTGTTTCATAGCAAGAAAAGTTGTTCTCAATTACTAAAATATCCATGACATATTTTGGCTGCTTATCTCCTATCTCCTGCAGGAGGCGAGTATTTGATAGTAAAAGAGATTCTGGGTGATGTAAAATTTTGGATCAATAGTGTAGAATCCACAAATGTAAAGATTATCAGAGTGAAAAGGACCTTTCTATTATATTTTTTTATCTTCACTTAAAAAAACAATATCACCTGAATGCAATAAAACAAACAAATGAATACAAAAATACTCAATACCAAAATTACAGAAGCACATGTTGTTGTTCCAGAAAAACAAAAATGGACCAGTATCCTGCTATAACATGAAACGGTTCACAGTATAACGTGATAACTTATATGTCATGGGGTGGAACTTATATTTGGATAAGAAGTGCAGAGAATGACTAAATTGAGGAATATGGCTCATTTGATCGAGCTGTACTTCCTGATTGGGTTTGGACAGGGCAACATTCTGCTATTACTGAGCATGGTGACATTGTGGGAAGTATGTGTATACTACGAGGGATTTTTAAAATGCCTGGAGCTGTAAGGAAGGAAGAATGAGTCTGACCCTCTGGAGGTAGCGTTCAAACATCCGTAGATATGGTAAGGTGAGTCCACTTGAATGTAATGTGAATTCATGTTATAATAGTATGAGTTATCACATTATAACAAGATAAATAGTATACTCTTAAAACAAGAAGTTTCTTGTTGTGATGTGATAAGTTTGTATGTCATAACAACATGATAAGTGGGTAAGGTAGCAATAAAGTTTTTATTTTATTTTATGATAATGATCTGCTTCTCTTTTTCTACTATGGCAGTATTAAGTTCTCAACCGCCTCCTGATGGAGAGGTATGGATGTATTATGGTCACCAGCCAGTTGCTAACATTCATCTGTAGGGCTGTTAGGTGCTGAGCAGATTACTAGTGAAACTCGCTGTAGAGCTCCATAAAGTCAAGGAGTCATAATTCTCTGTTCTCTTTTTATTTTTCCTGAAATCTGAAGTTTCCCTGTTGTGGCTGAATGTGAGAGAGAGAGAGTGAATCACCTTTGTTCTCCCTCTGCTTCAGTGTAATCTTAGGCCTATTACTCCGCCGCCACACACACACACACACACACACACACACACACACACACACACACACACACACAGGCTTAAACATCACAACTACATTTCTAACCCTAACGCTAACTCCAGCCCTAAACCTAGCCTAAAGCTATTCAAGTGCCACACACACTTTGCAACCACACACACTTTGCAACCACACACACTCCCATGTACAGTGCTCAAAATGTCAACTGTGCATGTACACGTAGATACATACATACATACTTGCACAGTGCCTCTTACTGGCGTAGTCGTGTACAGGCTTACATATATGATACAGACACACACACACACAGCTTAAAGTCAAAAGTGATGAAAGGAAAAAAAAGGGAGGTTTGGGGTTATTTTTGAGCGAGCTGCTCTAATAGACCATACTGTGTGCGAGTCTGCATGCACATGAGTGTTTGTCTGAAATACCACTTCAATTGTGTTTGAACAAAGTTAATGAGCTCGATGACAAAGTAGTCTGGACTACAGTGTAGGAGCTGCAGACAGATGGCGAAAAAAGTGAAAGTCGTCACGTACGCGGGTTCATGAGCAAAGGACGAGACGAAGGAGAGGAGAGGGAGGGGAGAATAATGAGGATGAGGAAAAAACGGTGGCAGGAGAAAGTTCGGGCCAGATGAAAACCAGACAAGTGAAAAAGATGTGTTCTTCACGCAGCTTTACAGAAATCTGACACGTAGCAGGACATTCCTCTGAGCCTCTTACCTGGGAGACAAACTCTGGTGATTGGAGGCTGAGTCGTTGCTGCAGGCGACCTCCTGGAAGAAGTAAAAGAAAGAGTACAGAAAGAGAAAAGCATTACAAAATGACCATGTAACACAATTTCAGCTGTGCACAAGCTTCATTTTTAAAGGAAGGATTCACATTTTCAGACAGTAACTGAATAATTCAACATTTATTGGCTTTATATGAGAAGATCAAATCCGGTGTCATGTCTGTAAGATAAATATGAAGATAGTTAGCTTAGGGCATAATAAAGGCTGGAAACACCAGGAAACATGTGCAAGACTACTGCTGCTGCAACTTTTGGGTTTTGTAACAATGTGCTGTATTTGTAATGCTGAATGGTGAATTTGCTCTCAGGCTGAGCCGGGCTGAAGCTGAGCTGAGCGGCTGCAGTTTCGTGTCGAAGGGACAAACACGAGCTGTCATCTCATCTAACTCTGGGCTAGAGAGTGTACCAGCATATTTCCCAAAAATGACAAACAGTTCCTTTAACTGGCTCTTAAAGTATGACAGTGTTTTTTGTCTGTGCAGGAAATTAACGTGGGGTACCCCCCACCCACAGAACATCAAATGGATCATGAACTGGACCACTTTACTCAAGATGAAACTCTTCCTGAAGAGAGGTTATTACAGGTCATTAGTAGACTTTTGCCTTTTTTTTTCTGAAAACACTGTTATTATCTTCTTATTCATTATTACTATAATATATAATTTATAATATATACTTTATTATTATTAGTAGTAGTGTTATAGTACATAACAGTAATGATAATAATGGTAAATAATAATGGTAAAAAGGTGGTTTCTTAAGGGGACTAAGCACTGTGCAGTATCTTTGTTCATGTGTGAGAGTGACAGGTGGTAAGCCAGCAGCTGACAGTGTATTGATTTCCTTGCAGCAAAGACTCATTGATCTGCCTGATCTTGCGAATTGAATTTGCTCAATATATGTGTGCATTAGTATGTTGGTACACTTCTGTGTGTACGTGTGCGCGTGAGTGTGTGTGTTTCAGCCCCTGCTCTTGTCTATGTGGGGGTGTCAGAGACGAATGTAGGTCAGATTCAGCTTCAGGTATTCAATACGGCAAATGAGTGTTAATACAGCCTGAGGATGAGCAGAGAACTTTTAGCATCTTTAGATACTGACTCACACGCACACACACACACACACACACACACATACACACACACACACACACACAGAAGCTTTCACAGTGAAGAATAGAGAGAAAGCTGCCCTACATATTTATTTCCAGTACATCTGCATCTGCAGTCTCTCCTCCATTGGGAGATGTGATGCTGAAGGTGACTGCTGCTGCAGCTTTAAAGATTTGTGTTGCTAACATCACAGTGGAGCTGAACGGTTTCATCAATCAACCATCTAGTTGGTCAGTTGATAAAAAAATCAGTAATTGCTACCATCATTGTTTCAACTTCTTGGCTGTGGGGATTTGCTGCTTTTTTCTCTTTATATCATTGGGTTGAAAAATCGTTGGAGGGACATAACAATATTTCAGTATTTTATGACTTTATGTAACCCAGACAATTAATAGATTTACTGTAACAAGCAAATTGAAAGAGCAAAACCACAAGTATTAGCACTCTGTGAAACGTAATTGTGATAAGCCTTCTCATTTCTTTCTCAATTCAACTTCATTATATGTGAAACACAAATATGACAGACTAGACACTGAAGCAGTGCAGAGGAGATGCAGGGGGAACAACAAATAGTTTAAATACATACCAATGAGGCATTCCATGTGTGTGAGCGTCTATGGGTGTGTTTTTGTGTTTGTGCCTTGCCACAATAAAGCAATTTCTTATAGAGAGCATCTTAACTGATCAGCACATGGTTGGAAACTATTATTTCATTTAACAAGAGATTAAAGGGGAATGATGGTCCTAAATGTACAAACCAACGTTTTATTTTGCCGTCATTATAATATTAAGTTAGTTTCAGTTAGTTATTAAATCGCCATTTTAAACTGTCTATGAGTGGAAATCTGCATTTTGTGTCTGCCTGTGTATTTATGTGCATTTGTACGGGCCATGTGCTGTGTCTGTTCACTGCACTGCTCATCTGAGAGAAGCAGCTGTGGTGTCAGACATCACATCTCAGTCTGTTTAAAGGTCAATACATCCACCTAGTGGTGAAAACTGGAACTGCACAGTGAGTGGAAATCTGCATTTTGTGTCTGCCTGTGTATTTATGTGCATTTGTACGGGCCATGTGCTGTGTCTGTTCACT
>JBAJHX010000106.1:8263286-8274591 GCA_037176925.1 Amniataba percoides
TGACTGTCATTTATATTGACACTTTAGGAAAATCTGAGAAAAATATCATTTGCATAATAATTTGGAACGCGGTGTAAAGCTTACTCTATGGTAAGGCATCTTATTTTATGAACTCATGCGTTTTGTGTGTAAAATCTTAATCTTAATCCCTCTGAAATGTAATGACGTAGAGGCAACAGGAAACTGAAATACTGAGGTAAAGTTACTGTACGCGGCTGCTCATGGTATGTTTTTAACAACCTGACCTGTCGGGAAGCTGAGCGTCGTCATGTGCTCTGTGTTATTCATGAGTTGTTCTGTTGCTGGACAAACATCAGCCTCTGAGCTGATCATGATCTGAGTCACATCCTCATGAGTGATTCTTCTACCGTCGTGTGTGTTGCGTTGTGTGAGACGTGAACATCCGGGGCACAGGTGTTATGATGATGCTTTATGCCTTCATGAGTAGCCAAACAGGATGAAAAATGAAGTGGATTGCTTAATCGCGGGCTGAGAGAGCGCCGGTGGTGACTGCTGTGTTATGTGAGCAATAACTCACAATGCAATGCCCGTGTATGAGAATGAATATAACTCCATGCTGAGATATCATCTACATTATGTCTATTGTTTTTGTAACAGCACGACCCCGAGTGCACATGACGTAAATATCTTTACAATGGGCACTTAACAAGGAAATTCAGGAGGGCAGAGTTGAAATAATCCTTCTTTTGTTTGTGGTCATTTAGTTTGACATATGATTATGTAGACTTCACCAGTGAGGTCGAGATGAATGAAAGACAAATATACTTGTGGTACTTGTTCTTTGATTCATAAAGGTTGTGGAATTGTTGACTGTAGATGCACAGACAGCTACTGCCTAACTGGTTAATCATTTGGTCTCTTAAACACCAGATAAAAATAAAAAACCAAATGAAAAGTGACAGCGTCAAATGACCCTCCATGGATAAAATAAATACTAAAGTACAGTATAGTGGAGACAAACCACTCTTTTACAGGGGACCAAGAGTCTACTAAGATTTATTTCCACTTTTTATGTACAGTTTTGATAGAATTACATAAAAAAAGAGTTCTTACACTGCAAACTTGAAACATCCATCTCTTGAAAAGCAGCCCTGTTTAAACTGAATGGCACTTCAAGCCCCAACATTTGAGGATTTCCATGTGAAAACAACATTTCAGCGCAGACTAAATGTCTTATGACTCTCATATGACTCTGGTACCAATGTTTGTGTCTGGTTTAGTCCCCAGGTAGCACTGACTGCACCCCGCTGACCGGCAGAGTCCCAGGAGGCCACAGAGAAAATGTCAAAATACATATAACCATCTGATGTTGGGTGTTTATTACATCTACAACGTTTTTTCACCTGTTTGTGGTTACAAACTAAACAAAACAGGCACACACCCAACACTCGGTAATGGTCTCCAGTCGTTACTGAAAGATGAAAAATAAGAACATTTGTCTTATGGCAGTGTTTTTGCCCTGGTCCAGGACAAAGAAGGGAAATCCAAGAATTTAGCCTTCGAAAAAATAAAACAAAGACAGGCCTTGGGAACAAAGACCCCTTTCTATGAAATTGGGTGTCCTGGTGGTTTACTAGATCAGTGCGTTCGTCTGGGAAACTCTTTGCGCTCATACCAGACTGCATGCTTTCTTTTTGACGTCCATGCACGTTATCAGTGACTGGATCCTGGAAAATCGACTATTTGTGTAAAATGATACAAACACAAAATTCAATACTTTCTCTGTAAACAAGACGCAGGGTGAGAACGAGAACTGTTTATCGAACAACCGCAGGGCGCTATTGTAATTACGAGCTTCCTAGGTAGAAGGAAACTACCCGGAACTTTAATGAATCTGACAATGTGTGAACTGGGGTTGAAAGGGATCAAAGTGTCAGCAGATTTCATGACGCACACTAGTGTTTATGCATTTTTATTTGATGGCATGTCAAAGACAGGGAACACCGGTCCCTGGGAATTACTTGGAAATGAATGTATTTTCCAAGCAATCACGATCATTTATGGTGCTGTATGGGGTCAGTCATGTTATTGGTGTTATGTTTCACTAAAGCAATCAGGAAGTGCTCCCTCTGACCCTAAAATGATTTGCTATGATGACACCACATTCCTTTCCCATGATCCAGCTGCATCTGTCTGACTGATAAGCAGACTGACTGAGTGATGGACCTGCCCAAAAGATGAGTGAAAGATATACATGTTTAATTGTGTATTCTACTGGATCCCTGTTAGCTTCTACAGTGCTACTTATTGCATTGGCTTAAATTACTGCCCACAGACAAAAAACAAGGCAAACCAACTACACGCTTTGTGGAAAATCATCAGTAAAACTAATGAAAACTGAGACAATATAAGATAGGAAGATACTTGTATTTAATAGTAACCTGCCTCTCTGCGTTTGTTTTTTTAAGATGTTTTGTTAAGGTGATTCTCTCATTTTGTTTCATAACCTGTTCCCTCCTGCAGAAGCCCTTTATGTAACTGTGTGTTTTAAAAACATAGTCCTGACACTCTTGGTAACTAATTTATCCACAAACCAAGTGTATTTGCCTAGAGTACTTCAATAAAGCTGAAAAATATTCAGACATTCCTGAAAATATAGCTTTCCTCATGAAAACAAGCAGACTAAAATATCATTTTGCATGAGCCAAAGGCCACGTGTCAAAAATTATTTATAGAAAAATGTAAATAATACTTGAACAATACAAGTCCAACAGCCGATTGATGTGACGGACTGAAGTAATGTACACACAGTCGAGGCAGTTTTGGTAAATCTTTATCTTAGAAGTCACTGTTTAATAAGAATAATCTTTAAGGTGTCATGCTGTGAAAATCCCCCTTTAGGTGTTTTTATATTTTAACTGATAATCACACATTTCCCAACACAGTTATAACTCATAGAAAGCCATTAATTCTTCAGTTCTACACCTTCATAACCTTTTTACAATATCTATCAACTATTAATGTGGCAGTTAGTTAAAACATTTAATGAAGACTGAAAGTAGTTCCTTTTTACAGCATGATGATGGTTTCAAGATGGTTTGATACTGGAACAAGACCTCTGACCTATTCTAGTGTAATCATCACTCACCTACACTAACCAATCAAGAGACAGAAGAAAGTATAGCTCCAGTTTTCTTCCAAAGCTGTGACACATCACAGGTCATAGGAATTTTGTTTCAGAGAATAAAACCAAAGTAAGAAAAAGCCACTCTCAGCAGATCTGGATCTTTCTCAAGGTAAAGTTAGAAAATCACTACCTGACCTGGGCCAAACCAAGAATTTGAATCTGACTCTGCTTTTCACTGCGAGCTGAAGAAAAAGTTGGGGGAGAAAAGTTTCAAAAAGCACTCATGTGTACTTCAAGCTAACTCGTAGGCTAAAATGTGTATGTAATTGTTACATAAATCAGTAAATGAAGCCATATTTATGTGAATTAACAGCAAAATAAACAGCATTTTAGATCTGCTGTGGTTCACATCTGAGGTTAACAAAGCAAACATCAGGGACCAGGTTCTCTGACACAAACAAAACTGTGTCCTGCACAAGTCCTCATTTGAAGGAGGAGGCAACTACTAGTATAATTAAAAAGAAAAATTAAGAAAAAGAAAGTAAGAAAGAAAAAAAGAAATCATAGTAGCAAAAGCAGAGACTAAACTGAAAACGTCCGGTAAGAGAGAAGAGAAAGTGTAGATGGACTTTGGAAAGATTTGGGACAAACATTTTTGGTGGGAAATGACTCCCATTTCCCAGATGTAAGACAATAGTGCAGGTTGTCAGTGGTCCTGCCAGTCTCATTTACTGGAAGAGCAGGATAACTCAGCGTCCTGAGTGTTGATTCATGTGACTGTAGGTGTGCGAGGACTGACAGGAGGAAACCATGTGAGACAAAGTGCTGCTGGGAGGAATTCTGGAGCATGAGGCACTATCAGGGCTGTAATCTATAATTATCTTTAAGACAAACTCATCTGCATTACCTTCTGAATCAATCAATCAATAATTTTACCAATAAAACTATCTGATTTTTACTGATAACAGTAAAAATGATGTTTTATCTGATCAACAATACAGAAACTTTATTATCATTAAAGGTGAAAAAAAAGCATATTCTTCTTATATTTAAGAAGCCAAAACCAAGAAATCTTGAACTTTTCTTGCCTAAATGGCATAAAGATGTCTTGACAAAAAACAAAACACTGAACAAATCGCTTGCATTTCTCTTGTTTACTTTAACTGTTCTGCATCACAAACGCCTCTCACGGCTCACCAGAGCAAAATACAAAGCCTCACATTTGGCCACAGTGAGTGAAGAAGAAACCGATACTTCCCGCAAAGAAAGGGCCACAGACAGTCAGTGTCACAGACAGAGAGGGGGAGAGCATTCTTATACTTTGAATTAATCTCTTCCTTCCTGTGTGTTATGCTGAGGGGAAACCAGTGACCATTTGTCTGTCGGGTTGTGCAAACAGAGGTGCCATGGTAACACCTCCTGTTTGTCCTAGTGTTAGCCAAGGTTTAAATATTATTTCTTCGACACACACTTGAATTTGGCTTTTGTTCTCTTATTAAATGAGCAATTCGGCTAATGTTAACAATCTTGCGTCTTGAAAAGTCATAGATAAAAACCATCTGTTCTTGTGCATCATTAGCACAACTGTTTGCCAAAGTGTGGTGGAGACAAACATTTTTCAACAATCCCTGCAAAAGTTTGTGAGTAAAGAAGAAGCAGAGAGATGCCTGGGACGAGCAGCAGATCCTAAAAGGACCTTTCGGTCTAACCAGCCGGCTCGGTGAAATGTGCCAGAGCTCTGAAATGCCCCATAAGGATAGCGAGCTGAGCAAGTGATCCCATCAGGCCGAGCAAAAATAGCAGCTAAATATTGTGCTCCGAAAAATCGCAGCACTATTTCCCTACATGAACGTGCAGCAGAAGAATCTAAAAATAGGTTAATTACCCAAACTAGTCTAAACATGTACATGCTGAAGCAGAAATTTCCCAACACATGAACTTATAAAATTCCACTGGAGCAAAGGGATCAGCTTCAACAACCAAAGGCTAAAAAAAAAAATCAAAATGTTTCAGCACATTTCACTTGTGAAATTCTGTTCCCCGCCTGAACACATCAGGGTCCCTTTCGCTACCTTTACGCACACTGGGAATGTTTAGAGATGCTCAACTCCTGATTCAGCTGATGCAACATGAAGACATTGCGCCAGCGCTAAGTCTGTTGTTGCCACACCATCTAAACACAGACCACTTGGAAAAATTGATTACATCAGTATGGAATGATCAACACCAGAAATGTGCTTTTGCTTTTCTCAACTCCAGATTGTCATCAAAAATTTGTGGGATACATGCATACGCAGAATACGTTTTGACGTGTGGTCCCACATCAGCCACCACAACGCCAAATGTATGTGACAGTCCATGTCCTGCTCTTTCATTCACTTTGTGCTGCTCAGTGATGGTGGGTAATGCATGAACTGTTAGAACTGGAGATATATCCAGCTACCACAGTTCAGCCACTGTGTTTGCATTTATTCATTTATTCAGACGCTTTGCAGTAAAGAATGTCTCCACTACATGTGCGTTACCTAAAAGCTGCAAATTGCCGGTTCTGTCTGCAGAATCAACTATCTCTACCACCATCAGAGACTTGTGGGAGAAAGCACAGGAAGCCGAGCTGACCAATCACAGTTCTTGCTGTTCCCATGTGGTAGTTCTGTAGCACTTGTGCGTAGTTACATTTTTGAGGAGGCTCCAAAACTATGCTGTAGCACACAACTAAAAATACTTAACAGTAATGACCATATTGCATTTTGTTTCCCACTGCCCCAAATGGATGAAATTTACTGTTTAGTTGCATCCACTGTGACAATTTTATTGGCGCCTGTATTCTTACATGAGAAATCTACTCTCCTGCCTGAAAAACACAGTAATAAAACATGAACCTCCACAGTTATGCTCATAAACCACTGGTGGTCACAACCTTTAATTTATAAAAAAAAAAAAAAAAGGCATTTCATCAAGCTAAAACCATGTAGAAAATGTGTCCTCTGGCCTTTTGAGATCTGCGACCAAAAACAGAGGAGAAGTCAGGAATCCAACTAGATACAGCACTTATTAATAGAAATTAGGCCACTAACGTAATCAGGACTTGCGCCAGGCCATTATACATGCACATTTAGGAACAAAGTCATTGAGCAGATGCTCGCGTTTAGAAATCATTTACAGTCCAAACACACAGCCATGTGTCACATGATTTCAGGAAACACAAAGCAGAAGTGGTCAAAAGGTGTGATGACAAGGGTGAGGATGATGGAACAGGGAGTAGGGTGACTTTGTATTTTTGTGTGTGTTAAACTTATTCATAGCAGAGCGTGACAGAGTGACGGGCATGTATTTGAGCTGAAAGAGAAGAACTGAAACGTGCGTTTAACGGGGAAGAAGGCAAAGTGAAGACTGACAGACAGAGACAGAGAAAGAGGACAGGGCTTTAAAAAAAAAAGCAGAAGAAGAAGAAGAAGAAGAAGACATTCCTGGGCTGGTAAATTGCAGTGTGGCATCTCTTTTCCATTACAGTGCCTGGTCTGTGCAGAGTCAGTCCACTCGCAGCCACAGTCCCTGGCTTCTCTCTGTTGCTCTCATTGAACTATGTGTGCTGAAACTGCAACTCACAGTCTAACTTTGTACTCAGTTCAGCAAATGAAAGCAGGAAGATGGATTTTGCTGAGATTCTCTGGTGGAAAGTACATTTAGTTTAGCTGGTTAAGGCACTTTTGCTTTAGTTGCTTATGTCTACTTTATGCTGCTTTATGCTCCTACTCATCCTTTTCCAAAGCATTTCAAAGGAAAAGATTCATTCAAAGAGTCATTTTTACTCCACCACATTTATCTTACAGCTGCTGGTTACTTTTCAGATTAAAGCATCTGTGATAATGTTAACATAATACATTACGTCATTCAAGATTTAACAAGTGACCTACAACAAGTAGTCAGTATAAAATGCTCCTTATGCATCGATGGATCTCCATTAGCTGCAACTATCTAAGAAGAAATTAATGAATCACTCACAGTAGGTGTTTACCTGTATATTTTTCTCCTTTGCCTTAAGGAGGAGTTTAATTCTAGGACTTTTACTTGTAATGGATTTTTACTTAAAATGATCTGAGCAAAATATCATCGTCAAAAACCAAAGAGTCATTTTGATCCTTGTGATCCCCAGTCAGTATTATCGCTTGTTGTCTTCCTTGTCATTATCTTAATTGGAACAACCACCATTATCATCATGAAATGCACTTCATAGTCATGGCAGCTAATTTCGACTTGGGCCAGCCACTCAGAAATCAAAAGCCTCGGTCACATAACCACAGCAGACTCGTGAGTCCTCGCCGCGTTTTTCTGTGTATCCATCCCCATAACAACATGTTACGCTGTAAGTAAAGCGCACTGCAAATAAAATACTGCTGAACCACAAACTCTACAACACAGCGCTGCACCCCACCCATTGGCAAGCAGGCTCAAAACAATTTAAATCGAAGTCCTGCGCTGCAGAGGAAAATGGACCGCCAAAGTGAGAGGACGCTGCTAGGAATTTAACATTTAAGGAAATATGAGATGAAGCTGAAGAGCAACCTCAGACCAGTTTTGTTTAGTTTAATTAAACACTGTGTCGGACGAAAAATTCTTGCACTTCTGAAACGGATATGAGCGATATTTTCAGACATTTAAGGGTTATTTTGCCAACAGCCATGACTCAAAAACTCTTTTCAAGCCACACTGGTTTTGTGTGTTTTTGTTTTGGCCAATTACAATCACGTTACAGGCACTGCTGCTCTTCTTCTTGACCCTAAAAGGTTCCCTATGTAGGGTAATCAGATAACAGCTCGACTGCCTGTGAATAACATCAAATTAGTTTATTTGTAGTCTGTGTCTCAGTCTATCAAAGGTTCTGGTTTTAAGCATAAAAAAAGTGTTTTCAGAATAATATTACTGCGTAGTCCCTCCTCCAAAAGTCCTCACATGGTAACTGATGTTGGTCCGAGGTGATCTGAGGTAACTTTGTCCTGACATGTAGTGAGACCCAGGAAAGCTCTCTGTACAGATAAAAGGACTTTGTTATCTTTGTTATTATGCCATAGGAATCCGGGTCACTGTCCAAATATTTGGTTAAGCCCATCTCTCCAGGAGATTATGTGTTCCAGCGAAACATGTGGGAAACGTTTCCTGCACACACATATAGGCTAATTCATGCACACCCAGATACCATAAAGGTCACAGAGCAGCTGCATGTGTGTAAGTATAGTATGTTGCAGCCTGTGTACAAACACAAGCCAATCCAGCTCGCAGTGCACAGAGGTGTGAGGAAGCGGTCACGGAGTGATTATCCCCCCGGCGCTCACGCAGGCCTCGTGTACCTGTCTAATGATTCAAGCACTCAGAACAGTAGAGTACAGTGCACCATCTGTGTACTTCTGCTTTCTTCAGTGTAGTCCAGTACTTTCCACAGGAAACCCTCGGTCACAGAAGTGGAACCCACCCAACCAGAGATGGATGCCCGACGTCTCCACAGCTCGTCTGCACACCACGACAATTTCAAATAAGATTAAGCCACAAGGCCTTTTTGGTTTTAAAAGATTACAGAAAAAGGAAACTAGCATTACATTTACGCACAATGAGGAAACTATTTTTCATCACATGACATCAAAATTGCCTCGTAAACTTTGTGTTGTCGGGCACGTTAATAATCTGTTATAGTGTCAGGTCAATCTGAAAACATTAGTCTTCCACGCTTTCAGCTTTTTTGGGTTTGCTTCATTGTTTCCCGTGCTCCGTGACGTGGTACGATGTCCCCTAAACAGTCCAAACAAGCAGCCTGACGCGTCTCCAGATGAGCCAGAACACCGACAGCCCTCCTGGGGTGAGACCCAGCCTACTTTTTCACTCTGGTTTATTTCTTTCCTTACTCCAACATAAAAACGAAAAGAGTCTGCAGTCAATGTCAGCATCTATGTTGGCTATTTCTAGGTTTGCTTGCTGCTTAATGTCACTCTCAACTAAGGTTTGGGGATTTTCTATGAAAACTTATTGTTACAAAGGTCTAATTTCTTTGTAAGGGTTTATGGACATACTGAGACATGCTGAATGTCCTATCGCAACTATTCAAATATACATTTTTCACACATTAAGCAGAATGCAGCGATGAGATAAATGCTTGAATCTTACTGGAGGAGGAAAACAAATAGTTTGATATTGATTCTTATCCTCAAGAATAAATATTGTACATGAGGATGGGAGTTAGTTAGTTGTGACATTTCAAATAAAACTACAATGCCATGATGTAGATTTTCAGCTGGCTGAGGTCCAGACCAGGCAGACACAGTTAGTTCATATCTATGTAGAAACATCACTGTGAGGTCCTCCCATTCAGTCAACCAAAACTCTCACTCTTTTGTGACTCATTCCCTTATTTGATGTCTGCCCCCCACTGACGGTGCTGAGAGCTGCTTCAACACCAAGACTATCTGAAAAAAAAGGATCGCTTTGTGCAGAAGGACTGAGAGAAAAATTACACCACATTCATGAAGTGTCAACTCAAACAAATTACATGGAAATCCCTTCATATGGTGTCGATCCAGACGGTGAGTTTTGTTTGGTGGAGTTTTCAAGTTCAGGTGTGGGTTGGAAAATGTATTTTTTGTAGCAATGTGCACTAAAGGTTAATGCTTTAAGAATATGAAACAATTATCTCCAAGTTGTAAACCACTATTTAAGGTAACTGTGTTGGCTCTGGTAGACATACCAGCAAAGACTTTGACACCGGGGTTATTGGAGGCTCAAAACATAAACTAATATGGTCAGACATGAAATCCTGCTTGGCAACAAAGTCAAATTTACCAGACTTGCTCAAGGCTGAGACGATTGGAGACCCTTCAATGTCATGATTTGTTTTTATTTTAGATACATCCTTCGGGTCGTCTGGTTCTCATTCCGTCTCACAGACCAGACTATGTTCACACTGTGGCTAAAAGCAAGTGGTGATAAACAAATTCCTCTTATCACTTATTTGTATAGCAAACTACTTCACTCAAAACAGCGGTAGCGTGGCACGCAACCCTGTTTCAAAACATCACTCTGCAAAAACTTCTGCACCCCGAAGACACTGAAACATGTGACAGTGTGTGAAAATCACATCCCAGCTGGGGATTGCTATAATGAAGAGAAACACATGAGAGAATTGCTTAATATATGGGAAATAGGAAGTAAGACTACACATATACTGGATACAGACACCGCAAGGGGAGGAGTTCAGGGACTCTGAGAACAACTTAGTGAAAGGTTTCTTGAAATAAGGCAACTTTAAATGGACAACCTCAAAACTGACAGAAGATAAAACACTGCAAGGACAAAATCAAAAGCACAAGACTCTTTATGTTGAACTGTGCGACAGCGTGGAATGTGTGTGTGTGTGTGTGTGTGTGTGTGGTTGTGTGGTTATCCTCTGACCTGTGAGCATGGCTATGGTTGGTGGCGTGAAGTTTCCTGATGACTTCCTCACTGAAGTCAAAATGAACCCTTCCTCTGGCACAGGGTGAACGCCGGTACATCGCCCCGACACACGCAGGCACTCATACACACACTACCCAGCACATACTGTCACATATAACCACAAACACACAAACAGATCAACTAGAGCACACCCACGCCTAGCATTTCTCTCTCTCTCTCACACACACACACACCATCATACACAGATCTGACAAGTCAGCACCAGCAATGATATCTGCACGGTAGCATGCATACACAACTCTCAAATACTTGATCACACACACTGAGAACCATCAAATGAGTTAGTTTCTACAGACTAAGCACCCTCACACACACACGTCTGCCTCACATAAACAGCAATACATCACTCATCCAGGCTACTCAGTCATACATTTACATGCCTGTTACCTATAACACCTAAAAAGTTACTCAGCAGATTCTCTTTCAGTCATCCACTCCTCGGCACAAAACAGCAGCAGCACACAGGTATCCAAAACACCTTCTCCACACACTTGATGTCACGTCACACACACAGGCAGGGGTCCATACGTCACATCACGGAACTCTTCAAGCCCTCGTTCACACTCTGACACTCTCCACACACTCTCTGAGCTCTCTTTGCGGACTCTTCTCTTCGTCATAGGCTACACTTCCTCCCCACGGTGTGTGTATGTGTGTGTGTGTGTGTGTGTGTGTGTGTGTGTGTGTGTGTGTGTGTGTGTGTGTGTGTGTGTGTGT
>JBAJHX010000106.1:8274691-8295079 GCA_037176925.1 Amniataba percoides
TGTGTGTGTGTGTGTGTGTGTGTGTGTGTGTGTGTGTGTGTGTGTGTGTGTGTGTGTGTGTGTGTGTGTGTGGTATGCGTGTGTATGGAGCTCTGTTCCCTTCAGCGCGACCCAGCAGAGTAAGGAGGGACATACAAGTTCTGGAGTGGAGTCACTGGAGTGGAGTCATAATTCATCCATCACTCGCTGCCCTGTCAGCTCCACTTAACGCCACATCTGTGGACGACATGCAGACGCACACCGGCTACACACACGCAACTGCTGAAAACAGCACACTGTACATGTACGATGGTGTACTGTGCAAACCTGTGATGGTTCATGAGGGTTCATTGTCCATGACATCGCTCAACAAAATGTTTTCTTAAAAGTTTAGAAAAGAAGGAAGATGGGAAATTACTAAATTAAGATTTACTCTTCTTTCTCCATTCTTTATATAGAAAATGTCTGTCCCAGTGATTCGTGAATTTTGTTATAGACAATGACTGTGTGAAGATGTGTTCTTATTGTTTTATTGTTCTGTTTGAAAATGTATGTGCAGCATATGTGAGTTTGTTCTGTCAATGGAGTTATATGAATGACACGATAATGAGAAAGAAGTGATTCTTTACTGCAGGTCCTCTTATTTCGCATGTATAAGAGCAGTATTTAAACATTCAATAAATGGTTAATAACATGTTATAATGTAGTTAAGGAGGGTGGCGTGCAGACAGGCAATTACCAACAATGTAGCTATAATAATATAAAATATCTTTATCGAGCAAAATGGGGTTTTGGTTCATTGTTCATTCAGTCATTCTGCTAACCTGGTCTACCTTAACTGTCAGTGTGTGTCTGTGTGGGAAAGAGGTGGCATCTGGTGCTCTCACAGGGGGCCAGATTGCCTGATGACACTGTACAATACAGTGCAGTACAGTATGCTGACAGCCAAGCCCTCATATATTAACAAATATATGAACAAATTTGTGATGATTAGCAGCAGATTACAGTACAGGAGCTGCAGAATCAGAAGAGAAGGGAACAAAGAGACAATAATCAGACATACACTGAATTTGATACCACTGTGGGATACCTAGATTTGTTTGTGCAAGACAAATCTGCTGAAATAACCACCAGGTTGTTCAGCTTTTCGTTGTTGCACAGTTGTCACATGAAAAATAAAAAATGTAACAGTCATTCAACCAAGTTAAACTAAAATGAAACAGATAACAGAAACATTTAACAATTGATCTATTATAATACTTGCAATAACTACACTTTTTAATTAATACAAAACGTCATTGTGTCTTATTGATGTATTTCTCTTAGCAGGAGCTTGATTACCAGGGACCGATTTCCTGTGCTATTCCAGTTCTGCATGCGCTCCGCTTTGCATGTTACCTTTGAAAATCAGACCAGTGCTGCATAACTTTCTGTTTGAGCTAAGTTAACTGGTGCAATCTGCTTAAACATGTTTAACCCAACAACCAGTGGCAGAAAGTAATTAGATAGATTAACTCACTTTACGGAATACATTTTTGTCATACCCTTCATGCCACTTTTTATTTCAGCTCCACTGCACACAGAGGGTAATATGGTGCATTTCACTCCATTGAATATATAGTTACTACTTACTTTTGGGGAACAGACAATAGTTCATTAATCCCCTGAACTGACAGGTGGCCGTGTGTACTTTTCCTGTTACTCCACAGGAAGATTTCAATCTGAGAGAAACATTTGGAAGAAAATGTGACACTGACTGGCTGAGTAAGCCTCTTTTCTTTCTCATAACTTCCTTGAAAAGAAGTCAGAAAACTCTGCAGGGAAACCTTCCTGACTGACAACTTAAGGAGTTTCTACCCGCCATGACAGGGTGAGTGAGCTTCCTTGTCATTTATTTGGAAGTGATTCAGACAGATGACGCATTACACAAACACATACAGGGAGGAGTGTGATCGCAGAGGCCAAAACTTAATCACTACTACGTTCCCACACTGCAGCTCGCCCCACTGCTTCACAATAGATGAGAAAAGGGAGAGGCGGAAGATGTGGTAGCCACAGGGCTGTATGTATCCTGACTGACAATGGCAGTGGCATTCCCCCTTAATGACCTCCTGAGGGTTAACCATGCAAGAAGAAGATATAGAAAGAGCTCCTCCTTGCAGTATAGTGGTAAACCTCAATGGGACACCAGCGGTAACTGTTCCAGACTGAAACTCTGATCGTGGCTGTGAATGTAGATGCTTAAGGAGACAGAGAGAACTACTAATGTAATGATGTTGAATTGTGAGATTATCTTTTTACCTTGTGTTGTTCATGTACTCAAATATCCCACAACCACAAAAGATAACCTTCCAAGTAAGACTAAAAATGTTGGTATCTGGGGAAAAGGCCCTCTCTATTTAATCTAATTCTGTGGTCTTACATAATTTAGTGGCATCACACTGCGTCACAGTCAAATCAAGCTAAAATTAGAGAGACCTCTGATTTGACTTGATCTATAATGCAATACAATGCAGCACAATAAAACAGCCTCAACTACTTAAATGAATAAATAAATGAATAACTTAAGTACAGTATATATTCTTTTTTGACACATACAATTCAAACTGTCACTGTTCTCATACCAGGAAATGGCTGAATAAATAGTGAACAAAACCTCAAACAGTGAAAAAGACTGCTTGTGTTCATACGTGGCTTTGTGCCATTATGTGTCATTTGTTCACCCAATTCAAAGTAAGCAGATGTCAAATAAACAGTATGCCAAGACAAGGTGGCATGACAATAAACAGAACCATGGCAACATAATAAATAGTGCTATATTTAATAACCAATTCTAATTATAGTGCACAAAGAGGTATGTGTCATTCTGTTGATGGAACCAAACCAGTGACTAAAACTATTCACTCTTGGCCAGGTCGCCTGTGCAGGCTGCAGTCTAAAGCCACATTGAACGACATCGCTTTCTGTCCGGCCTTGTTGGCCCTCTTGTGCTCACAGCCTCAAACAGCTACCACATAGAGATAGTAAAAACTCTCATGTTTAAGTAAAATGAAGCAGGACCTCTCTATGAACATCAGGGGGCACCATTTCATTTCACAGAAAAGAAGAAATGAACTAGGCTTGCATCCACCAGATGGCAGTGTTCAACTGTGTGATGTACAGTGGACAGGCCTTTAAATGAACATTTGTAGGATGTGGCATGCAAGATGGACCACCAGGCGAGTCATGGTCTATGGAAAACACACTGGTATTATGCATAATGTTATTTAATATTAGATCAGAATGACAAAGATAATGGTTGTGTGGAATTGTAAAATAGCCACAAAGGTACAGTGACAAACAGATGAGACCCTGACATGGCGACATCCTATGCCCATATTTGTGAATTAGGACGATATATGGGTGTGCTTTGAATACAAAGTTAACACTATGCTAGGAAACCAAACACATCTGAGTAAACTACACAACAGGCATCCTCAGTTTCCTGCTGCATTTAAACTTGTCTCTTTGATGAATGTTGATGCTTTAATTAGCCCCTTTTATTCATCTGGAACCCTGTTTTTGATTTATGTCTGGGTTTATTATTATTTATCGTACAGGAGATCATCCATGTCAGTCATCTGAGCGCAAACACAAACAAAACGAAAGCTTTCACATGCAACATTTTAACACTTTTTTTATCTGCAGCTCAAACAGGGTTTCACACGGAAGCCGAGAACCATAATTAAACATCGATCAGGCATCCACTTGATGGCTTAAAAGTAGCCTGTCAAATTGTCGTCTGCAGACAGCTCCTCTGACTTGCCCTTCTGATTCAAATCAATACCACACTGCGGCTGAAAAACGAGACAAACTTTAGTAAAATGTCTTTTGTCTGTTGTCTCTGTGAAAGACTGGAAATAGAATCTCAGATGCGTTTGACAGAACCTGACAGGCACAGCATCACCTTTGACATGAAAGCTGCGTCTCTCATACAAACACACACACAATCACATTAAATCAGGATCAAACAACAGGCATGATCCCTGAGAGCTATTTAAATAGAAAGTCTAAAAAGGAAGAAGCAGAATGAGAGGCAGGCAGAGTTCAGAGGGGCTGACAAAGGAAGCTCGGCAGCGGCAAAGATATGAAGTGATTTATTGGAATCAAAATTCTCAACCTCTGAATTGGCTCACAAATTCCCCAAATCCATGCTGACATTATAATCTCCTCGCTCAGTACACTATTACAATAACAAAAGGCAGGACTCTGAACTCCAAGTGCAGCGTAGCGAAACTGTTCAATATGACGGCATGGAGAAAAATGATTCTAATCAGCAGCATCGTGCATCGGCCAGATGTCACCAATCCACAATGAACGCACCTCCTTCTTCAGCGCTGTTATTACATTTAGTGTTTCTGCTATCACTTATATTCATTTAGTCATGGAGGGCAGCAATGATGCATGACAGTGCCCTTTTTCTCAAAACATGCCGGGTATCAGACCAGCATTCAGTACTGGCAGATACCCTGAGCTACCCCGGTGATAGGACTTTTTGTTTGACACCAGGACTACCACAAAGTGTGAATATCCACCAACAAGACCCGCTGTGCAGATTTAGAGACCAAATGACACCAAATGAGTGCCTTTAACTTTGGTCCAAATTCAGTCAAGGCACTATGTTCTTATCCAAAACGCTACAGCCCTCACGAGAAAGGTTCACCAAGTGGAAATCTATCCCAAATAATTTAGTTGGTAACAAAGGTTGAAACCATGTGACCCTTGAACAATGAGTGTGTATCGATGTTGAACTCTGTTGCTATTTTTAAACCGACACAAGGACAAGCAGGCAAACAAAGATGAATCGTGCATCTTACAAGCTTCTCTCTGCTGATCTGTCTCTCATCATTCTTGGACACATGCACACACACAATCTTTAACACTAATTTTGGTGATCCATTTTGCCGGCACACCAAAAAAGTAATCGACAGACAGAACTGCTCCCTTCCTGCTCCAGGTCAGGAGAGGCAGGGTATCCCTCAGTTTAAACATTTATCAAATGTAACCTCCCCCTTAATAAAGAGCCCTCCACGGCTGCGAGTGTGACTTCATGTGGAGTGACACTCGGTAGTAGAGTGTGCCCGAGTAGAGGACCCTGTTTGGGAAAACTCTCCAGTCACTTTCACAGTGTCGCTGACAGCGTTTTCAGCCCTCTGATGAACGACCCTGACATGTTTAAGTGCAGGTGTGTTTGTATTATTGCCAAGGTCAGCCCTTTCACTGCTCCTTAGCTCGCACCGCGTAGTCTGAATTCATCTCAGCATCACAGGTGGGGTGATTATTGAGTTGCCAAGGAAACGGCGAGCAGCACAAACGCACACAGATCCCCGAGGTCTAACTTTAACACGAGCATCACTCCAAGCACTTCATTCATCCAATCTTTCCACTTGACATAAAACTCACATCTTCCAGTGGCCTCCATTCACAGTAAGAGATTTGATTTTCAGATAGAGCGAGAACTGGAGATGAATGGTTGTCTGTCTTTCTGGTAATAACACAACACCCCCCCCACACACACACACACACACACACACACACTGTCTTGTGTATAAATCTAATACGCTTCTCTGAAAAAGAGGGCACTGCAGTCAGTCCCCCTGTGATTAACCTAATCCCCTGATCACAGAGCGGCGCTGCTCTCAGTGCCAACACCATACCGTATTTGACGTCAACAGCACTCACGCTGTGATAACCAGGGGGCATACTCCGAAAAAATGTGTGAATTTTAAGCGGCGCAGAACGTAACACCACTGCTAAGCATGCACTATTAGCGAGAGCCATAAAAAGCAAGAAGAGGAACCTGCAGCGCAGCATAGCTTCACGATGAGAACACTGTATGTGCAACTGTGTGAGTGAACGCTGTAACTTAGTTCAAAGTTTAAAAGCACCTCAGACTCAGACATAAAGTAATGAAGTAATGCGGTAATGATCAGTGGTGGAAGGAGCATTCAGATCCTTTACTTAAGCACAAGTATCAACCACTGGAAAAAATACTCCAATTCAAAAGCAGACCTATCTAAATGTATTATCAACAAGTAGAAGTATCAAAAGTACTCAGTCTGCAGTAAAACAGTCCCTGGTTAAGTCATAGTTCAGTGTGTTAATATTGGATGTTTTGGATTAATATTACAGCTGCATAAATGTGTGTTACATTGTTACTGCTGTATCTGTTTAAAGCTGAGCTCGTTTGAACTACTTTATATACTGTTGGCTACTTTAATCTATCAAAAAGACAGTTTGGTAGGTGAATTTTTCTCAGGAACATGTCATCCTTCTCAGTTTATCTGAAAAAAAAACATTTAAAATGACCAAATTTAAAATATATGGTTTAATTGGGCAAGAACAACATGAAGAAAGATAATCTGACTAAAGCTGCTAGACAATGTAGTGGAGTAAGAAGTACAACATTTACTTCTATTAGTATAAATTTGCACAATACTTGAGTAAATGCACTTATATTCCACTGGTAAATATTAATATAACTAATTACTTTTGCTCTGACATAATTACAAACGTACACAATTACACTTTCATGGAAAACTATGTCTGCAATAAATAGTTAATTTTATTCTTTGAGTAACTTACCCATTACTGACAATGATGTTGGGTTTTTTTTGCTATGAATATGTTTTTATGTCATGTTTCTGCTTGGTTACAGTGCCTGGATTTAATCATCCTCCACCTCAGTGGCATCTTTGTCTGTACATGTGGCATCTGGTCCTGCTCTGTCAAAACAAATAATTCACTCACACAAAAAGAGCTTGCCTCACTTCCTCAGTGGTCCCACTCAATTATTTAGAGCTACTACGTATACACTGCAAAGGAAACCGCAACACATACGTCACAGCGGCGTTTGAAGGACGCGGCACACTTTATATTACAGTCTATCATCCGTGTGCTTGTGGTTATGAATGGTGCTGTATGTTTTCGCAAGGTTTTCTTTTTCCTGCAAGGCCAATCAATGACGTGCATGCATGTCTGTGTTGTGGTGAGCATATTTAAGGCTGGGAACATGGTGCATGGTGTTTAGGGTTAGAGGGCTTGATCCTGACATAGAGAGAGGGAATCAGGTAACAAGGCCCACATGTGCCAAGTTCTCTCTCGCAGGCTCCTTCCCCTCCCACCTCTAAACGAAGCGCCTTTTTATCTCGTCCATCTCCACCTGTCGGGCCACAGGATCCGTAGGAGTGTAATCCACAAAGTGGTTCAAAACAATGATTCACTTCGGGTTCACAGATCAAGGAGAGTGAACGAGGGGATGTTCACCAAATCACTAAACAAGCAGCTCTGCACACACTTCAGCTGTTCAGAACATGCATGGGAGGCTCAGTTTTGAAGCAGCACATAAACCAAGCTTAGAACAGATTTTTGAACAAATGCACATGGTTTCAAAGTCAAACTGCTCCACTGTATCAATGCAGCGCGTGTGAAACGCTGATTAGCTGCAGTGACTTTGCAGTTCTAATACGACTAATCCCGCTTTAGGGTAAGTTTAGGTTAATTATCACAAACACGCTAATTCTGATGGATGGGCTTTTACATTATTGTGTAAAATTAGATTGGCTGCCACTGAAATCCCCTGAGAGGAAATGCATTTCTTGTCGATGAAACCCTGTAATATCACATTTCACTTAGGAAACCTGAGAGGCGGAAACCCACTTACTGTGGAGTTTAGGCTAGCTTACACAATATCCGGACAAACAAGGCACACTTCAGGTTTGTTATGGAGATCTCCATTTGGCGCTGTAAACCAGAGTATGGCGAGAAATTGGTGTGATTAAAGTCCAGATGAACAGTGGTGAGTCGAAATGGGTGGAAGTGTGGCGAGACGGAGAGACAGGGAGAAGGAAGAGTGAAGACAGAAAAATAAAAAGGGCAATTTTCTCACCGCCACTCTCTTCCCATGCGCACAGGTAATTTTCTTGCAGCTAGAAATGTTATCAGCGATTTCCAGCCACGATCTACACAAAGTACACCACTGAGCTTCCACTACAAAGGACTGAGTCTTCTGAGAATTACACATACACACACCTATATATATATATATATACACACACACACACACACACATACAGAGTAAATAGCCTAAATAGTCATCTCTCTCCAACAAATCACGTTTATATAAAACTAATTAGCAAAAACAAAATAGTCTTGTCTTTTCTATCAAGAAAAAGAAAATTATATATACACACACACACACACACACACACACACACACACACACACACACACACACACACACATATATATAAATTATATATGTATATAAAATTCTGTGTTATTAAACCTTTTCATGGTTATGTTTTGGCAGTCTTAGCACTTGGTTAATGTTATTGCAAGATCATAGTCTTGTTTAATACAGAAGTCTTCACTGACGTAAAGCCTGGGACATAACATGTTTATTGCCGTTTAACAGAAACCACCATCACCACCAATTGCTTTTGTTGACCAAACTTAACTACAGACAGGATCCATGAACCCTGTTAAAGTCGTTTGTCTTTGTCTTTGTAAGGCACCCTGACCACCTCCCTGCAAATTCAGTGCCAAACGAAAATACAGCACCTCATTCAGGAAGAAAAAAATGCTGCCTCTGATGATAATCCAGGCAGTGACCACATTCGTCTCCACAAACGTGGCTGGCATAACAATCTAGAGATATATAAATGTTGTTTTTGTGATAGGGAGCTGCAACACTAAACACACGCACTCAAACTGACACAAAATCATACAAACACATCCATTGACAGCCAAACTATAACAATGCAGGGTCCCCTTATCTTCACATACCAAACCCAGGAGTGACGACGGAGGCAGAAAGGGCTGATGGGAACTTCCAGACCGGATGACGTCGTCGTCATGGTCCCGGTTACCCTTGTAATCAAAAATCAATTTGTCGCTTGTTTGTTTATTGTTCTCTGCAAGTCTCAACTCAATAACTTACTTGATTTGATTCATAGGTGATGAAAGTGTGAGACTGGTATTACTGAACCAATCTTCTTAAGAGGTAGCCGACACGCAGGCGTCGCATCCTGGAGTCCCACTGTGGATCGTTCCAGGACAGTTTCAGAAATGCACCAGGATAATCTCAGTGTCCGTCACTTGATAACTGCTGTTGGTGTCAGTAAAGCAGCAGGTAGTGGCTCAGACCGGCCACAGAACATCACCCTCCATGTCCGTTCAGGTGCTGCAGGTGAGCAGTTTTCGGCAAAAAGGACGAGACAGAAAGTGAGTTCCAGCCACTTTGAAAACAATCCTCATTCTGTCACTCAGGAAAGAGCAGAGTATTTGCAACGCAGCCAGAACCTTTCCAAGTCCTCGTAATTAAAGGCCAGCATTGAAAAGCAGAGACCAGACAAAATGCCACAGTCAGAAAAAAAAAAAAAAGATAAAAAAAAATGTGTTTCCTTTGTGAAAATAAATAATCCCCAGACTTTGTGTTGATCACAGCATTTGGTCTCTGCCAGTTTTCCTCTGAACGTCCACAGACAAGGTTCACTGTCCCTGTTCTGCTGAAATTGATGCTGTTCTACTTTCTGGTCTCTGCCTCAGTTCAGGTCTGCTAGACCACGTACAGGTCACATTTCATGGATGATCTTTGATCCCCCAGCCCCAAGTAACCAAGGTATATATTTGCAGGGGTTGAGACAACAACTGCTAAACAATCTGGCTTCCATGGCAGCAACGACTGTCCATCAACTTATTCTGGTTGAACTTTTGTTTAATTTAATAAACAAAAAGTAGCTCAGTCTGTAAATATGGGTAGGCTGCCTCCCTCCCACTTCTTTCTCTACTCCAACTGTAAGCCATGCCAACTAACTTTGATCTAATCTGCAACAATAAAAACCACAAGATGGTCAAGTTGATGTAACAGTTAGGCTGCTGTAAGAGGTTTCTTATCCGTTTCTGTGAAAGAGCAAGAATGCATCATCAATTTTTTAATGGCTGGAGCTGTATAGGCCTTCACCTACTGCACCTGTCTGTCAGTCTACTATACACGTAGCAATGCTCAGCTGCAATTTGAAATGCTCTTTAACATCAGTTGTGGTCTTATCGTTCAAATAATGACCCTGCAGGAAAGCGTGTTTGCAACGACATGCAACAAGAATCACATTCTCAGCGGTTTCCCTTCTCGTGTTACCCGACCACTTCCTCCATGGCACTCTCTGTGTCACAACAGCCATGTCTGTCTCACTGTACGTGCTGATTGTACCTACACAGGGTCTGATTACACAGAGCAGCGGCATGAGGCGATAAGGGACAACTAGTGACGACTCTGGTCCGCATCGAGACACACAATCCCCGTTTTTGAAAGGAGCGCACACGTCGAGACCTGCACGCCTCGAAGGGCCAACGCCACGGGCCAATGTGCAGCTTGACACTTGAGACTGCACATATCAAATTCGGCATTCGGCTAACACAGTGGCTGAATAGAAAATCTGTTTTTACACCGGCGTCCACTTTTCTAGTCCATTCAAAGCGCCTCCATGAAACAGCATGTGAAACTGCCTGGCAACAAGTGGGTTCGAAAGCACTTGACTCATGGCTCTGTGCGGTCAGCCATTGTTTGCTTTGAAACCCGTTGCTTTCTCACAGCGTGTACGGTGGGCTCAGGAAATTAGTGTTTCAAAGAATTTCTATGGAGACAACAGGAAAATCTTTTTTGTTAGATGAACTGACTGAGACCAAAGCTATCAATTTGTCCTATTTAGATTCTACTCGATCAATTAAACAATGATGATGATGGCCCGCAATGCACAGGTAGATATCAATAAACATAAGACTCTCTCATTCAATCTCTCTACCTGCACGTCAAACAAGTCATTAAACTTTTAATTGTCGACCATCTGTCGAAACTCCAAGAAACTAAGCATGTGGGACTGATAGTAATATAAAAAAAACACCTTTAATGGATTTCTTCCCAAATTCAAAGCTCCAAATAGCAACATGTTTCACATAACAATCAAATCAAATGATTTTATGATACTTTGTATTTGTGTTGATATGTAATATGACTTTACATATAAACAATATCACAGACTTGCGCAGTAAATAGTTACATAAATTGGCATTTGATTTGTAGTTAAAATGGATGGAGGTCTCATCTAAAATTTAAAAAATAACATAAAAACACCAGACCAACAAAATCATTGAGCATATACTGTGATTCTCTCCCCTCTGTAGCTGAGAGCTGTGCCTCCTGCTTATTGGTGAAAAAAAACAAAAAAAAATCACAGATGGAGTGTGATTCAAAGTTCAGCTAACTCATATACACGCACACACACACACACACACACACAGAAAGAGAGGGAGAGAGAGTGAAGGAGAGAGAGAGAGAGAGACTTAAAGCCAGGCAGCGACTCATCCTGGAACAAAGAGAGGCAATGACAGAAAATATTACTAAAGCCTGAACTATTCTACAACCATACAGTATACAGACAAAAACACACACTGACTTAAAATACCCCTTAGCTGGGAAATTCTTCAAACACACCAACATGAGAGAGGAGAAAAAAAGAAAACACACAAAAGCACTGAGGTGAGAGACATTTCCATGGCAACCACATCCGTAAGCCTGACTCCACCAATGAGCTGTGACCTTATAGTGAGCCCTAGGATTCATAATACACCTGAAGCAGTGACTTGACAGCATTTTACACATCTTGATTTAAAGCCATGATAATATCACAGTGATAGTTTTCCATTACTACAGCTGATTGAGGATACATTTTTATGCATCTAAGCTTTCTTAATATTATAAATTCATAATACATATGTAATGTAAAACAATACAGCAAGGTGAAATGAAAGTCCACTGTGAATATTCTTACACCAGCTAACCATGTGGGTTTAAAAAACTCCCGAAGTAGCTGGATTACTTATGAATTCAAATTAAGTCACATTTCAGGATTCTATATTGAGTGAGCAAAAGGAGGATTTAGTCAGGTATAAACCAGGCGGGGTGTTGTGATAAGGGATTAGATGGTAGACAGCTGTGGAAATGATCATTGGCATGAATGACTAATTGGCTGGATGGTGAGCAAAGCAGACGAGGGCTGAAAACAACAAGAGAAGAGAAATGCGACTGAAGTAATAGAGACTTTCGTTCCCATCTTATTCTTACAGGCAACTTGTGTACCACTGGTCTTTATTCTACAATGTGTTTATTTAAATTACATGAGTAGATACATGTACATTTATAATGTTGTGTTTGTATAGAAAAGCAGAGCATGTTTCAGCACTTCAAAGATACAGATTACACATCCTTTATTCTCTAGCACATAATGTGATAAAGGCCAGCACTTTCAGTGACGGTCATGTGACAGTATTCATTGAATGAGTTACATTCTGGTTGCAGATTATAGCAGATTATACTTAATAAACGGTTTAGGCCAGGAAAATGAAAAAGCTTGTGAAAGGAAATTCAAGGGAGGTCATTTCTAATATTTGTAATATCTGTGTAATGGCCAGCAGTAAATATTAATGTGGAAATTAGCTGCTTTCCCAGTTAAGGCATTATTTATGATTTGAGACTCCCTTCATATTATTGCTGTCAGGTCAAATACTGGGGGAAAAAAAGAAAAAAAGATGCTGCTCAGTTTGCTGCCTCCGCCATTTGTGCTGCTGCTGCTGCCGCCAGTGCACGTCACGGTCCAACACCACCGTGGCATCGACCTGTGGGCTCTGTGTCTTCACGGTTCCCCATGGGGGGGGCACATCGATCTCGCTCTGTTCTCACTTTCGCTGGCTTTAAATTGCGCTTGGCGGGGAGCGACACAAAACCTTTAGCCTCAACACCAAAATGAAATCTATACTCTCATTCCTTCCCAATTACAATGCTCTTAATCAATTATGCGACATGACCAAGCACTATGCACTGAATGTCCCAAATGTTTGGAAATAGCTGTATGATCCAAGTAAAAGATGCAGACAAAAAACTTTTTTCTTCTCCAATTAAATATTTGGATCATGTCTAATTGTCTGACCATTTATAAATATAACATTCTGGATTGTGCTTTAGAGCTCTAAAACAGAATTATAATAAAGTCCTTATGTATGTCTTTGACACACAGACATAAAGACCACCCTCCTGTACAACACAGATGCCACAAGCCACCATTGACCTCACCACAAATCACACGACAATGTACAATGTAATTATCACTGAGCCTGTCTCACTGTGTGTGTGTGCACGCACGGGTCTTTACACATGTTAAAGACTGCGTGTGTGTGTGTCTGTCTATCTTTGTGTGCACATGTAGGCATGTGTGTCCTCACAAGGTGTGTGCATATGTCAGTGTTTGGCAGCGTGACGCACGTAGTTACCAGCAAACATCGCCGTGTGGTTGCTATGGCCGACGGTTTCAACAAAGCCACGCTTCAAATAGCTTCCTGTATCTCCTTTCCGTCACTGCCTCCTCTCTTTTTCTTCTAGGTCTTTTGTTTGTTTGTTTTTTCTCACCCCTTTTTGCCTCCCCTGTTGTCGATTTGTGTTTGAGACTGTTGCATTTTCATTGGGTTGATCTTTCCTCTTGCTCTTTTTTATTTTCTTTATATGGCTTTTGTCAGCCTTCCATTTTAGACCAATGTTGTTTATCCCACATTCCCTCCTCTATTTTCATAACTCATCATGTCGCTATCATCTCATTTTCTATCAGTATAACTCTTGAATCAATTTGTGCATTTTTTTGTGTGCAGCCCTGCTCCTTACCTGTGTCTATCTTTGTCTCGAAGATGAACAGTGTATCATGTGATGCTTTTCACTAGGGCTTTTAGCCTATTTTTGTCTTGTCTAAGTTTGTCTCCCACAAATAACAAGTAAATGGGCCACTTGGGATTTTCCTTTTCCCGTGCTCTTTCTTTGAGGTGTTGTTTACTCTCTCTGTATTGAGGGGAGAAGCAGCACTTAGTGCAACAGTGATCACGACATGTATACCTCAAATTGAATTCTTGGACATTTTCACATCATCCTCTGGACTCAGCTGTCTCCTTTTAATCACATCTCTTTTTCATGGCTCTCTCTATCCGTCTCTATCCATCCATCAAATGCATGCACCAGCTCATCCTGTGTGAGGACACCAATCCCAGCATGCACCGGGCGAGAGGCAGGTCACTGTCTTTTGCAGGGCTAACGCACAAACAACACATTCACACTCACATTCTCACCTGCAGGCAATTTGGAGGTTTGACAGTCAGCTGGAGGCTCCTTTCCAGAACGCTGCTATGAGCTTTCCCAGGGAGCTGAGCAGTGCGATACCCCCATAATTGGAGCACACCCTCCAGACCTCTTGTAAAAGTCTGGAAGCACTGAGATGATGGGAGCTACACCACAACTATTTTCTGTTTCACACGTATAACTGAACCAATTGCCACAAAAGCAAAGGAAAAGGTCTGTGAACACGAAAAAGATCTGAAATCTCAGGCAACTGGATTTTGTTTTATAAGCAAATGGGAAATAAAGACACTGCAGCCTCAAGTTGATTTCGGTGCTCTCCAATGTCTTAACTGTGGCAGTCTTCCATTACAGAAATGGGCAAGTATTTCCCTAAGTTGTCTGAATACCGCCTCCTCAGTTGGACGAGGATGTGACAGACAGAGTCAGGGATTCCTTCTTCTACATTTTCTCAGGTCAGTGGTTTCCAAGTATCTACTGCCTGGGCAGCACTCTGCCTCCCTTTCTTCAGTCCTTGTCCATGGCCTTTCTAAACATGTTTCATGCCCAAGTTCTTGTTTTCACAAACAAAGAAAATGTAGTCCTTGAAATCTTTCTTCTCATTCAGGAGTGAGTCTGACATCTCCATTCTTGTGTTCTGACGTTCTGCAGCAGACCGTTGAGGTGGTACCCTTTCTATGACCCCACCGAGTGACTCCAAGAAAACCAAATACATGAAAGTGCTGCTTGGCAACGACACAGCTAAAGTACAGATGGTAAAGAAATAAAAATAACTTTGTTTCGCGCAAGAACTTCACACTTGATAGTTCATAATGTAACTTTTCACATTATTATGCGCATCTCAACATGGAGGTTGTTTGTTCAAAATGATTTAATCAAAACAAAAAACTTTCACAGAGTCCAAACAAAACTAGAGCATACATTAATAAACAAGAGTCAAGGCAAGAGGATCCAATTAAAAGCTGCAGGCTATGGCCCAGCTCCAGGCCTCCCTCCCCTGGAGGTGCCAGGTTATCCTGTATCATGGAGCGGTGACTTCACTGGTGACACCAATGTAAAAGGACCTGTGTGTGTTTGTGTGTACTTCTAGAGTGCAGGGGGGGGGCTCTCTCTATGTGACCATTGTGTGGTTCTGTCCCACAGAGCCTTCAGGGCATGAAAGTAGACTCACATTCTCACCCCCTGCAGGAGCGTACACACACACAAACCTTACTGTCTGCAACCTGAGTCTGGGAATCAGATTCCAGCTTCTCTTTGACACAAAGACACACAAGCACTCACATACATAGTCTCTGTATCAAACACACACACACATGAAGACACACACGGTTGGGGCTCTATCTCACAACAGTCCTGACAACCATTGACAGAGAGCCATTTAATTTATATGACACCTGCACCACATGGGAGCAAACTGGACAGAAACCTACGTCATACTGGTTTACAAATGAAAAGACAAGCCAGCATCAGTGCACCAGAGAACGGGCCTCTTCTTCCTCTTTCACCTTTCCTCTGCTCTCCTCATCCTCCACCATTTCTCATACTCTTCCTGCACTCTCCTCCACTTTTCCCATGGCTCCTCTCTGTCACTCAGTCATCTACTCTGCCCTCTCACCTTACCCTCCAGCATTTCTCCTGCTCTATTATTCAAAATTTAGGAGTGTTTTTGTGTGTGCATCTTTTCGGTGACTGCACACGACTGGGAGAAAAATGTGCCGCTGAAGCCTGAAGACTTTAGAGCCACAGACACAGCGGTCAACTCTGGGCAGCACGGCCGCCGGAGCTTTCAACGCATGATCAAGGGAGGCATTTTAACCGTGCCAGCCTGCCTTATTGAAAATCACTCATCTGAATCACCGGCTCTGATCGCAGTTTGCTCACATTGCGGTATGTTGCAGGTGTCCCAACCATATGGCAAGTCTGTATTCACACCTAGTCATCCTTAAGACGAGAGGAGGCTGGGAGAGAGGATGAGCCCAATGAGCTCTATGTAGGCGTGAGAGGATTGTTTCAATCCTCTGCTGCCGCCTCCAATTCTGTATGCAACAGCATCTCTTCAGCCTTCTGACAAAACATTGCCCGCATCGCAGTAAGCCCTACATGGCAAGGAATCAGTGGTCTGACTGGATGAGAGAAAAGAGGAGAAAGAGGAAGGGGGATGGGAGATACACAGAAAAAAAATGGAATGGGGAGAAATGAGAGGATGAATGCAGGGGGATGAAATGTGATAGTAGGATGGAAAAAAATGAAGAAGCAAAGGAGCTACAGACAAGAATACAGAGAGAAGGGATCTGACTGAAGAAGAAGAAAAAAAAAAAAACACCGTCTTCCTTAAGTCTTGCCCAGCTGAGTCACTCACTGCAGAGGGACCGCAGAGCCGTGCCACCTCTGGTCTGCCCTGCATTCATTTCACAGCACCGGCTCTGATAAATTATCAAACAAGCACAGTCACAGTCACTACAGCAGCTGTGCGGCTGCCACCACACCGCCGCCACCTAACAAGCCAAAACTGATACAGTTGCAGACACATGCTAATGCGACACGCAGCATCAGCGTGTCGCAAAGCTGAGTGGGGCAGATCTCGCACACAAACTTCGAAGAGGTTTATCTTGGTAAAGTTTCAAGTCAATACAACCCATTTATAGTAAGCTCAGAAAAGAAACCACATCTAAAAGCTTTGACAGATGTACAGTTTCCTTTTGGTGGCTCTTTTTTTGTTGTGAATCATACTAAAAAAGGCCTTTCAAATGTCGCTTCTGTGGAAGTGATGGCTTAAAAATCTCCACAATTTCAAAGCACACAGACTGTACTAGAGGATTAAAAGATCTTCATCACTCATTAATCTACTTATAATACACAGTGTCCAAATGCTAATAGACAGACAGCTTTGAAGCATAACAGACACAAATAACTTGTGACTCTCTCTTCGTTTGATGATGCCATGAGGCTCTAATGAATCATCCAACATGCACTGCCACACTCAGAAGTGACTGTGCAGCACCTATGACAGCGCTTGGTTTAGCACAAAAGCGGCCACATAACGAGGTTGAATTTATACACCTGCCCTCCCGTAAAATCCATAGCGCAGTGGGGCAGGCAGTGTAATTCCCAGGCACGTTTTTGTGCCTCGATGCAGCGGACTCCATCACACAAAGAGCAAATTAGATGGCTGTGGCGGTACAGGCGCTCCTTCCTCTGTAGCCTCTGAGCTTTAATGAGCCACAGAGATAAAGAAGAGCTAGATTAACGACTCCAAATAGCCAAACTCCTGCCACGGGACTTGCGGTGTGTAGGGCAATCAACACTCCACATTAATAACCACACAACTTCAGTGGCACTACCTGCTATGCCTAAACACTACAAATCAAGTCTTCTTCACGCTCGGTTTGTTCCACTTAAGTAGAGGGAAGAGGCTGAACCGCAGAAGAAAATTGCAGGAGTGCTTTTAATGTCCGTCAGCAGGGACCAAGAGAATGTTTTGTCACTCTAGGACATCTTAAAAATTGCTTAAGAAACTCTTGTTATGTGTTTGAATAGTTTCCTAGGTGTAGCCATGAGGGAAGTGATAAAAGTGGATGTATTTTTAAAAAAAAAGATGTTACCATTGTATAAATTTGGTACTGAACACAAGTAATCCAGCTAGCAGTGGAAATGGCCTCTATCTGTGGCAGAGGTGTTGAAATGTGTGCTTTTAAAATGCCAAAAAGGTAACGTCCAGCAAATGTTTTGGATTTAAAAGCAGCAAACGTAATGACGGCTATAAAATCAGTACTAAATCAGTAAAACAGTAAAAAAAATTTGTTATTGCTGTCAATAAAAGAAAAAGACAAAAAAAAGAGAAGAATGTGGTAGTCATCATCAATACCATCATAGAAATGTATGTGAAACAAAATGTGAAACAAAAATGTACTTGTATCTATAAGTACATTTTTGTTTACACTGGGTCTCTTTTTATTATTTTTGGCCATTGCTGCTGTCAGTAATAAAGGTTTGAATGAACTAAGTAAGACTGAAGAAAAGGCCTTCTCACTATATACAATGTCCTTCTTCTTACTTACTTACGGTGCTTGCAGAGCCCATCTAGCTTAATTTTAGCAATGATGCTGTGTTCCCACGTCTCAGCAAAGATTCATGGTGAATACAGCGTTATCAGATGCAATAGACTGACTAAGAAAACAAGGCCCAAGATACAGAAAGCAAACACATTTGACCTTGTGGGAACAATAACAATATTAAAGACATTTAGAGGCAGATTCATGTGGAAGTGTACGGCATGTCATGCCAGCCACGTCTTCATATGACATGACTCTCGTGTCGAGAATACCTCACATGAGTCATTGCTACCACAGGTGGTTGGCAGGCTTCTCGCCGCACATGTACATCAGACAAGGCAGAAACTTGGTCTTGAAATGTTCCGCTCTGGTGACAGACCATAAGGAACATGGGCAGCAGCACAGACGGTCTTACTGTCTGTCATCTTCACTGTTTATCAGATCTAGTTTCATATTTGTCACTTATTTTAAGCAGGACTGTTTCTGCACCGACCTAGAGTGAAAAACACAAGCCGGAGGCAAGTGGATACACCGCTGCTGCCCCGAACGCAGCACCCAGCCTGGTTGAGTGGTCTGTGGTGACAGATGAAGTCGGCGAGAAAGACACGCAGGGAGAGGCAGATCACCCCTCTGGGACATATTTAAGTGATAAAAATGACAACAGTAAACAAGTCTGTAATTAAAAGCTCATCTCTTTTTGTCTCCCTGGTCGCAGGAAGTGGACTGCTTTCTTCCACAAGGCAGAATGATTTACCCTGAGAGCTACAAAGCCACCGATGTGTCCGGCTATTCATAGCAGCTGTGAGGAAGTCTTTGTTTCCTGTTACATCAGACGCTGCGCTAAATTTATCTCCCACGCCTCGGATCGATTCTTCAGAGGTTGTCGTCTGTTGTCATGATGTGGGCTGTGTCGTGTCACAAGTTGAGTTTGAATTCCACAAGGAAGCGAGTTTGATTTGGGCCGTCATCATCCACACTGCCATGATCCTCCTCAGTGACCTCAAATAATATCTGCCATTGTCGTTATTAACCATCGTTAGAGCCATTAAGGCTGTTCGGAGTCACTGGCATTTATCATCTGTGTCCTCTCCAGTTTCATCACCCTCAACAGTTGCTGCATGTTGATGAGCAAGAGGTGTGAGAAGAGTCAGTGAGATAAATGTGCTCATGGGAACCAGTGTGTGTGTGTGTGTGTCTGTGAGTGTGTGAGCGCTACCGTGTTCCAGAGGGGTCTGTTGTTTTTTGCTCGACACTCTCCGCCTGGACCCCTCATAAGGAGCAGTGCAAGGACGCTGGCAGATGGCAAGTGTTGGCAGGTTCTCTGCCCTGGTGCTGCACGCCGGCCGCCAGCAGGCAGAGCAGCACACAGCCGCAGGGAGGCTTTTTCGACCACACATGCTTTACACAAGGTGCTGGCAAACAGGTCAACCTTAAACACGCTGCAGGAGCACACTGATTGGTGCACACGGAGTCCAGACTGCAATGTGTCCAAGACTTGCAGCGATATAATTCATTTTTGGCCTGGTGTGACTTTTCTAGGCCAGCAGTTGTAAAAGCGGAGTCTGGGATGTCCCAGGGGTAAATGGAGGGAGATGAGTGCTCCAACAAAATGAGTAATACTCTACTTACAACAAGTTATTTCATTAGGAAGTCTGATGTAAGGAACTGCTAGTTAATACTGAGGGAATAACTCACAATAACACACAAGCCAAAAACAAACCTCTCCAGTGGGTTTGGAAAAGACTGGGAGAAAAACTACATGAGCTATATTATGAAATGACTCCATTGATGAGTTATGAGCGTAGAAAAGTTCATTTACACACCCATCAAGTAAAACAAGTGACAGTGAAAAAGAAAAAGTGAAAGTATTTTTAAAATTTAGAAATCATTTTTTCTTCAATGATTATTAGTGATACAATAATGTGTATGTTGTACTGTAATGTTGTATCTGGATGAAGATTAACTAATCTTTACTACTTGGGTTGTTTAACCTATAATTATTGTATTATCTCACACACACACACACACACACACACACACACACACACACACACAAACACATACATATGATCAGGGGCGTAGCCATCATTTTAGAAGTGAGGGGGACAAATTGCTTAATGGTCTATTGAGTCAAAGGTCTATTCTCCT
>JBAJHX010000106.1:8295096-8309309 GCA_037176925.1 Amniataba percoides
CTGTAAAAAGTGCGGGGGACAGACGGCAGAGATGCGCAAAGTGCGGGGGACATGTCCCCCTCGTACCCCGCGTCTGCCACGCCCATGCATATGATGTCCAGTCAATCATGTTGTTACTTTGGAAACAGTAACTAGGGACCTTTTGTTTGGACAAAAGAAACAAGGGCCAAACTACCAAGAGCCAATTCAATTTCCTCTCATGATCAGAGAGTCAGAAGATTGCTTCTGAGGGGCAGCAGGAAATTATGTTTGTGTTTTGTGTGTGCGTGTGTGTATGTGAGTGAGTGTGTGTGAGAGTGTGTGTGTGCGTTTGTGTACACATCTTATAATAGAATATTAATAGCTTAGCAGGACGTGAGCCTGTGTTTGGATAATGTCTGATTAATTTTCTATTAGCTTCCTGGATTTTTATCAGCAAGTTCATAAATTCATTTGCTTCATGCTTGACAGTTTGTTGTTATTTACTTCTTACGCAGTGACATCATACTTCCACACACAAACCAGTGAAAAGACAAATGTCTTGTGCCACTGAATGCCAAAAGAGCAGCAAAAATGCGGTACAAAAAAAAAACAGCTGACGATCAACTGAGTTGATTCACACAATGATTTACAACGCACTGAGAGAAATTAATCATATGACTTCTATTTCCATCAATTCCTCCTGTTTAATGGGATGAAATCCCAAGTGGCAACAGGTTAGTGCAAAAGTGACGTAGCAGCTGTACCTGATGATTTGAGAGGATTACGTTTAAGTAAAGACTGAATTAACTGATCTTCAAGGTAAAATTGATGAGCGATGGTTCGTGAAAACAAAGGAAGCGGTAATGCCGTCATCATGGTAATTCCAAGCTCAGCTGACTGTAATTAGTATAATCAATGTGGAAGAACTGACTCAGAGTGACCCTCACTGGCTGTTTAATGGGATGAAACCTGTTCAAATTGATGCCATTTGTGGTTAGGACCCCTAACACCAGTTTGCTGTGTCAAGACTGAGCTGAGGGTAAAAGATTAAGTCACACTGAAATGTAATTCTCCTCTCTCCTTTGTGAATGTTGTCATTGTTTGCAACTGCCTACCAGTTTTGACAAACCCCCTTTTTTAACAAATTGTTTAAGAGACAACACAGATCAATTGGGAGAGCAATCATTTTAATTATTAATCATGTTCAGATTTGCCAGATCCTTTTTTCCTCTTACCACTTTTAGTGTATCATATACACACACAAATCACCTCTTCATCATCCCTCTCTGTGGGATTTGACTTTTGGAGCTCTGCTTTGTCACTGTCGACCCTGTTCGTGCTCTTTTTGTGTCCATCCAACGTTATTGTAGTAGTATTACTTATAACATTACTTACTTGTTTGTTCCAGTGCCTGCTGAGTCACTGGCGCGCTGACTCCCAAACACTCACTGCAACAGTATATTTGTCAGACATTATGGAAAGACGGGTGGCTAGTTAGTGTCTGCTGTCTTTCCTTGCTAGTCCTGAAACCTCAGCACCCTGCATATTATTTCTTTGATCTGAAACATGATGCAGGCATATTAATGTAGGGATCACTAAATCCCAGACAGACAACTGTTGACAAAGCTGGTTTACTAACCTGCAATATTCACACTGCCTGCAGAACACTAAAACAGGGGTCCCTGTCACTGTAGAAAAATGATACAGAATTACATTTCTACTTGATGGTAATTACAGTGTTGACCAAATAAGTACACAAGACAAAACAACAAAAGAGACATATATTGGCTACTGATTCCTTAGAAAAAACTAACAAAAAAAACAAAAAAACAACTGTATTAGTCAGTTTTACTTTGAGAATCTTGCTTTACAAACAGCTGTTGTTTCAGCATTAAAACCCCACAGCTGGAAAGGGCACACAAAAACAACTAGATGCCCGGAGACTCTATACCTGACAACCTGTTATCACAACACATCACCTGCCAACCCCCCATCCATCTCAATCCCATCACCACACACGCACAAAACCCCTTGGTTCCTGCTTATTTTCGTTACCATAGAGACCGAGCAGTAGTAATCTCCAAGGGCAGAATTTAAAAAAAAAAAAAAAAAAAGACAGTCCCACCCTCTGCATTTCAGCACGCACGCACACACACACACATAAATCTATCCACATCTGTTGCCAGGACAAACACAGAAACACTCCCAGAGCTGACACACACAATTATGCTGTCGAGCGATTATTCTCTCGGGGGCCAGAAGGTGACCAGGACGACCATGAACAGAGTAGAAACCATCAGTCCTCTCACCTTCATCCCATCACTGCCAGACTCCTTAGTGATGACACACCACTGCCTGGCCACTTACATGTCACCTGTCACACTGAGAGACAGGAAGAGCTGATGGAGAGAGGGGGAAGTGTGTGTGTGTGCGTGTGTCTGTTTGAGAGTGTGTACGTATATTTGTTTTCAGGAAAATGGTTCCTCACAAAACATTTTTTGACATATTTAGAAATGTATGCTTTTTGTTGCAGAGAATGGCCCTTTTGCTTCAATTTGTCACATTATGCTCCAGTTCGGCCCCCCGGGGGCGACACACAGTGACAGAGTGGTTACTGTTTGAACAGTCTATAGGCCCTGTGTGTCACCACCAGGCCTCCATACAAGACCACTCAGCACCAGCCGTGTCCAATTCTACGCTTCATTACCCCTTCACACGAACACATACACAGAAGACATGGGATGTGTTTAAATATGCTGGAAAATACATACAGACCAAGTTGTAAACATGATCAGGGAACACAGATCACTTGTTTTCTGAGATTAATCTGTGAATCTCTATCTGGTTTGTGCATTTTTTCTAAGCTGGTCCAAGCCATCATGACATTATTATTATCATCATGTAGTCATTATTGCAATTTTTATAGATATTTTCTCTGACCAAACTCTGCACGACATTGTTGTTGTGTGATTCATTCATTTCGACAACAGAAATTGTAGAACTTCAACATGGCGAGATTGAGCCACCATTGCACAATAAAATAATATGCTATAACTCTCCCAATCCAGTAAAACTGAATTCTACATTGACATTTAATTGGTTTTAGATTCTGCCTGCACATTCCTTTATTTCATATTACTGACCCAGACAGAAACCTTATGGGAGGATTAGTCACATCTGGCCTGCAGTTTGCTGTATTTATTCAACATGATCAGTATGGAGCAGTTACTAATTCACCGGTGCAACAAAAGAAATACGAAATAGCAAACGTGCAGATATGCAAACATGTCCTGTTGAGCAACATTTTATAAACCAGGTAAACACACTGGAACATGTGACCTTTTAATGTTAAAAAAAAGGAAAATCATGAAGCTTCCTCGTCAAACACACAGAAAAGTGAATACATTATACGCACGCTGACAAGTAAGTACAGACCATTATGAGACAGTATACCTTAAAAACACTATTTTCATATCATTATATGACACAACTGTTAATCCTATGAAACTGTACGGTGTGTGCACGTGTGTGTTTACTGCAGCAGCAGGCACACCTCTCCTGCTGGTAATTCTGCAACCCCGCGACTTTACATCAACCAAATCCCAGTGACATCCTGCGTCACAGCTGACAGAGGATGCAAATTCACTCAGCATGACGCAAAAACACACACAGACAGAGAGATAGGGAGAGAGACAGGGAGTGTCCTTGTGGACTTTTCTACACGATATACTTGAAAGTAGCCCAAACAACCCAAAAAGAAACTGGGCCAGAGAGACAAGCGGAGGAAGGGAAGGAGGTTAGCTGTCACAGATGAATAGCCGTGCTTCAGTGTGTGTGTGTGAGTTAATGTGCTCTGTGCCGCTGTACATCCAACACAGATTTATGCAGTTAATATGATAATAGCAGGCGACTGTCACATAACACCCCCATCTAATCTTTGCTGTAGCCAGGTTTATAGTAAAACAGTGAACTGTGTGATTTCCATTCATTATGTAAACAGGACACCGGCCTTTTAGCTGGCCTAACAACTGGCAGCTGCACCCTTTGCATGTATTAAGCTTATACAATCATAAGAGCAAGATGTTTACATAAAGAGATGGACACACTTGAAACTAATTTCAGCACTTGAGTTGAGTTCAACAACAAAACAACAGCAGAGATTGTCTTTTACTGGGTCGAGAATAATACAGTAATCCCTCACTATATCGTGCTTCGATTTTCATGGCTTCACTATATCGCAGATTTTATATGAAAACATATATCTCAGATGTTTCGTTGGTTCACAGATTTCTGCAGATGATATTGGCGTGGTTAAGTATCCTGGGTGCTGATTGGCTTGGAGAAGGAGAACAGATTCCGCTTTGTGTTAGTCAAACATGTTTCGCTGCGGAAAGTGTTAACTTTTGTGATCTTTTGTGCTTATCTTAGTTTATTATAATGTGTTTTATTTAATGCCTAATGCCCAGTTTTAAACTCCTGAATGATATACGATACGTATATTGGTGTGTAGTATATCAACATTGTGTTTACATACATAATTTCAATGAACTTTACTTAATATCTAAGAGAATATAAAGGGTTTATGCGGTATAACTGTGTGGGAAATGTTTATAAATGTGGGAGGGTTTATAAGGGCTTAAAATATATAAAAATAACCATATAAACATATGGTTTCTATTTTGCTGCTGATTCTGTAAACCGAGCCCGTGCGACAGAGGAGGGATCACCGTATGACTGTTGACACACAACATTATGAGTTTCAGTTCTGTAGTTTATAGTTTATTTGGGGGATAAGAGACATTGTTGTGAGGAAGATAGAAGAGGCAAAGTAGAGGGTAGTCAGTAAAATGAAAAAAAAAAACAATGCACCTATGTGGACAGTATGAATTGTCTTATCACACATTTCAGTATTATGTCAGTTTTATCCCAGAAGTGAAACTGTGGTGGGAAACTGACATTTGTTAGGAAGAAGTCAGTTGAACTTTAATCCTAGTTTTAATGCCCCTGATATGAAAACTAGTTTAGAGTTGTTTTATCCATGATCATAGTATTTAAGTAATTATTTTCCATGTTTTTGTTATTAGTGTTAAATTAAATTGAAGTTTTCCTCAACAGATTGTCACAGAGCTGCACAACCCGAGCAGGGTAGCAGCACCCATCACTGACATTGAAAACTGTCCAAAACTTAACGTAATAGCATCATTTAAATCTTGTGACAAATTGTGCAACAACTTCCTCATAAATAAATATACTGTACCCTTAATCACAGATTACTATTCACTATAATTTTTCAGTGACTTACAGTGTTTGACTGATTTCACTCAATTCTTAGTCAAATGTGATTATTAAGGACACCTGACAGCATTGCATAAGCAAAGGTAACAGAATTACTGTTTAACTATCTATAATGTAGTGCCATATGCGTCCACAGTAATATCAAATGGCAGAAAAGGCTTTCACAGTCATACCTACTAGCTTACTCACAGTCAGGACCAATACCCACAGTTGCTATCTTCAGCACTTAAGTGCACGTTCTCTTGAAAGCAGGTAATGGACAAGTGTTTCCCATGTCTGAGAAGTGCCAAGATGCAGGGCACTTAACCTGCACTTGACGCCTGATGATGGTAAACTTCCACACTCTTGCAGTCTTAACGGGCAATTGGGCACTGTGGCAATAACCAGAAATACATCACACAAGTAGGCACTCGACTACTCACAAACACCACAAGTATGGGTATTGGGACGGACCTTCAGTGGTTCATCTTGGTGTGTGATCAGAAAAGATGTGACGTGAGATCCCTTTGCTGACAATTATTCTGTTAAAAATGCTATCAAAAGATGCAGGTACAAGAAAACAAGAAGAATTCAAATAGAAAGCTATTTTTTTAAGTAGTGCAGTGAGTTCAAATGGCCCCAGCTGTTCTGCTTACAACCATATGAGGATGCAAAAAGTTTAATTTAAGCACAACATCAAAACCAAAACAATAAAAGAAAGATGCAAATTATAAGGTGTAGGGTTGAGGTGTAAGAGCAGTAATTATGAGTCTGAGATTGAAACGCTCATATAATTATCTGCAGACAAGGTGTTTGAACTTTGATTTTGAGCCTCTGTGAATAGTCGACCCGAGTTGCATAAAGCTTAGACCGCCTTGTTTTCCTGAAGCTACCGCAGCTTACTAAAAGCTGTCCATGTTGAAAATGCATGAAAAAAAATCCCATGTGCATCACCATCATACCTACCAGGAAGGGATTATCTACTTCATTTCACACGTCAATTGGGCTCCTTCCTGTAATGATCTGGATTAATAATGCTCTCATACACACACACACGCATGCATGCACACGCACACACACACCACTATTTGAATGTGAAGACGAGCACTGGGTCCATTTTTCATTCAGTTTTCATTCTGTGCTTGCTTAGCTGGCCTTTCCAGCCTGTTATCACCACTTGGCTTGCTTTGCTTCCAGCCTGCTGCCAGGGCACTGCCACCCTGCAAAGTCATTAACGCCGTCCATAAAGCAGCAGACATTAAATGACTCTGCAGAGTCCTCCACACAACCTTGTATGGTCCCTCTCTTTAACTTGTGAGTGAGTTTCTGCAGAGGTTTAATCTGTTGGACCTAACATCCATCTGATCTATTTTTGTTTACGATTCCCACAAGCTGACACTGTGTCATGCAGTTTAATGCAGAAAAGCATTTATAGTCGCTGGGCCAGAACACTGAACTGATGACAAGCAGCATTACAGTGCCTCAAAATGTCACATTTCAATTAAAGTAGTTTGGAGTTTCAAGGTTTCCCACAACAGAATTACTATAATAGAAGAAAAGGTCAAGGAGAAAATACCACTGGAAAAAAGAGAGACAAGAATGCAGAATAGGATCAGCGTTCAACTAGACGCTCCTCACAAGTGACATCAAAGGCAACGAGTCATTTGCAAGGCAAATTAAAGGAAAGTAAGCTGATTCCTGCCATTAGATGCTGGTACATATGTCCTAGTTCTTCGGTGAGAGCAATCGTGAGTGGGGGGGAAAAAGCACTTAAGATGTTCTTCAAGTGGAGAAAGGATATAGATTTCAGGACAAGAACACCACCAAAGACACTTCACATGTAAACTGGGAGCTGACCAGAATCTGTATGTCTGCTACCGATGCATATAGTTCAGAACTGAAATGTCCAATAACACATTAGATAGCATGAAGTTTGATTTCTGAATTTTACAAATCATTTGCTGTTAGTTGGTCCTAAATTCTTACAATTAATTTACTGATGGTTTGCATTGGCTATAACCTTAACTTGCTAGTTTATACTGGCTGATAATGTAGAGCAGCTTACATGAAGGATGACATTTTGTAGGTTCACTTCATTTGGACAGCTTGTGTGAAGTCATATTTGCAACAACTCCACAAATCAAGAGACTGGACGCACTGTCACTCATATGGAATAATGCATATATTTGTGAAATGTGAAAATATTATATAGCACCCCGTAATCATCCGTGAACGAGTAATCAGTCAGCTCCTCATGTAAACTGAGCAGCAGCATAGCAGCAGTAGAGAAAACAGTTCTATGCAATTTAACGGCATTTGCAATTACAGCGTAATTTTATTAACTGAAAGAAAGAGACAGTCATGTGAGCTGTATTAACAGAGACGCCACAGTTCTGCTTTTCATCCTGCAGAATGATCAGAATAATCACTCTTGGAGCTGGCGCAAGTGCTATAAACCGCAGGGTTTTTGGTGGTGGCGGTGGTGTTGTGGTGGCTCAGATGACTCAGACACGTACCGTGTACCCGCCAATCTGGCATGCAACCTTTGTCACATGTCATCACGCCTCCCTCCCATCTTCCCTGTCGGTCTCTACTGTCAACTACCGAAGAGAGCAGGGACATGGGAAGAAAACCAAGCGCAAAGAGGTTTCAAGCAAGGAGAGATTTGCGGCTATATCACAAACAACCTTCTTCATCTATCAACATTGTAATTATTGGTGGGTTTTTCTGGGATGAATTTGTCTTCGGGGCACAACGCTCACTGTGAGACGGACAAGCAGGAAGAGAGCAGTGGAGGAGCAGGAAATACATAAGCCAGTGAAACACCCAGTCCCTCCGGGCCGAAGTAAATTCTATATCCCTCTATTGATTTCAATTACGATAACTGTTATTAGGCAGAATGCAAGACACGAAGTCGATGAGCCAGTCAAGCAAATGCGGTGCGCTGATGGATTGGAGTGAAAGGCGGCGTAGTGAAGGGAGCCCATTGTTGCTGAGAGGGCCGGAGGTGTGAATGGAAGGAAACAGAGTGAGAAAGAGGGAGATTACATGAAATATCCTCTTAGCTCCGCTGCAAAGTAGCAGCAGGTAATGTGTTAGAGAGTGGCAATCACTTTCCTAAACTAACTCTCAGGTAGTCTGAGTGAAGTGGAAGAGCCAAGTGGAGGACTTTTCGCTTTAAATCCCTTAAAGCTCTTTATCTGCATATTTTTCTTTCAAAACGCAAGTTGATTGAGTTTTATGCATTTGTGCATGTTTGTTTTACACATGACTTGTCAAGTTAAACTCAAATGTTATAGTTTTCCACAGTACTGCATAAAATGAAGGATTTGGGACACCTTTATGGCTCCTGAGATTTTTCATTTTTTGATCTGTTAAAAAATATTTGTCTGTCGAGCTCAAACCAAGCCTGAATTCCTTAATTTGGTCATTTTTTTGAGAAATAAAGTTTTCATCTTATAACAGCAACATATGTAGTATGGATTCTTGAGATAAGATAAGATAACCTTTATTAGTCCCACCGAGGGGAAACTTGCAATTTCACTTCTTTGTGTCAATGGCGCGTGTTTGTGCCAACAATTAGGAATATCTTTGGAGACATGTGAATAATGGATGCATCATGCATCAGAGAGGAAAGTAAAGGCCCATGCTTGCTTTGAATTAGTGATGACTACAACACGGGCTCCACTCTGCTGCATGTGACACATGAACAGCAGAGGAATACGAAGGGAGTCGACCGCGAGAAAATACTGGGGTGAGAAGAAAAGGGAGCAATGTGCATAACAGGAACAGACATGAGCGGAGGAGGAGTGTCGCGAGGAATGAACAGACAGGAGAGGAAAAGAAGAGAGAAAACATTTAATTATCCCCAGCAATCGTGGCAGTGTAAACGCACGGGCAGCATGGCAAACTGGTCTGGATCACTGTCTGAGCAGACAAACACACACAGGCACGATCATACAAGGATACACACGTGCAGAAAGCAGCACATTAATAGCAGCTTGTGAGAAGCATTGTTAGTAGTCAATTAAACATCACAATCTGTGCCAAGAGAAAGGATAACAAGCCTGGGAGAGCTGTTTTTTTTCTTTTTTTTGTGAGGTGAGGTGAAGGGGATTTTTTGAAATGCCTTTTTTAGATACTGCAACAACTGTAGAGAAATGACGATGACAGGAAATGAGGGGGGAGACAGAATGGCTGAATGACACACAACAAAGACCAGAGGCCAGTCGCGGGGGGCCGATGTGGTTCACGGTCGATGCCTTAACCCCAAAGCCCACCAGAGGGTTTAGCCCATATATGAAACAAAGTGTAAGAATGACTGTGTGCGGTTCTACAGAGGCTTATGTGTGAATGAGTTTCTGGAGTCTTATTGTCGCAGTGCGCTTACCACAAAGTGTTGTTTTTCCACTTTAGTTTTTTGTATCTTTCTAACTAACATATAACTTGTGAGCTTGAACAACGCTTTGGACAAAGCCAGGCTAGCCTCTCCTCAATCTCAATCTTCTCATCTAAATGTTTGGACTTTCCAAAATGTGTCACTGTTCCTTTCAGATGTGTTTCACTCACCGTCAAACAGCGCTAACTCAACTCAACTTGGTCGGTGAAATCAGAAAAGAGGAGAGGAATCAGAGCGACGGATGTCAGAACAGTCCGAGGTGCTCGTGAGCGATCTTCGATGGCGAGAAGGAGAAAGTGACATTGCTGAGCTAAAACCAAAAGTTGGCGTGCCAGCGTCAAACCTCTTTCTCCTAATCTATTGATCTGTTGTTTTCTCACTTCATCACCAACCTTCAGACAACATGGAGTCTAACAGCAGAAGCCACTTTAACTATAATTTATATGCAGTCGTAAATACTATCGTATTTTATGCTTTGTGCTTAATTTGTAAAGGATAAAAACATGTTTTTCTATTTAGTGTTCACTTAGATTTTCAACGGTATCCAAAACAATATTTCTCATTTCTAAACTGTGGCTTATTGCTGGTCACAGTGGAGCTGAGAACAGATGAGAGTACACAGCAAGTCTTTTTAGTAACTTGCTGACCACAAGAGACTGGAATAAAATTTGCTTTGCCTGTTTGAGGGTGAATGGTACTACACAAGCCAAGACTTAAAAATAGATTATAAGATATAAAAGTAAAAGAAGTGGTGTTTGATTCCACGTGTTACTGAGACCTGCATGTTAATGTGTTCCCCTTGTGTGCATGCGAGAGATTTCTATTATCCTCTGTCCCGTAGTCTGAACCGTGGTTCACAGCTCCTCTGTGGTTCCGTACAATTGACCTTCAAATGCCAGGCTCATTGGCTCAGAGCTCGGTGCCTCCTGGAATAATCTGAAAGGTTACATATGAGAGTGGAAACAAATGAGCGAGGGGCTTCTGGAAGACTCGCAGTCAATGAGCTAATGGGGACCCGAACAAGGCGAGGACTCAGAGATCAAGAGAGAAATACATAAATATTTAGACAAAGAAGCTCAAAGAGGAAGAGAGACCATTATAGAGAAGCATGCAAAAACTTAACTTATTAAAAGATAGAAAAGACTGTAGAAATTAAATGTGTTGTAATAAAGTTTCCGGGCAGCAGAAAACAAACAATAGGACCACTATGTCACTTGTGAAAAAGCAAATCTCGGATGTGGTCATGGAGCTAGTTTTTAAGTACTTAACATTAACATTTTGGTTGTTTATTCCAGTAGCTCCTTATCTAGTGACTGGGCCCCTCTAATGGGTAATTCTAGGGGAAAAAAACACATCCGATTACATTTTCCTTTCCCAGTTGTCTGTAATGTTTATACATAGCAAAATCATGGTTTTATCTCTTTGTGACGTGTGAGAAGGGATCTCAAGTAGATGCTATCTTTTGTTAGGGGTGAAAAAAGTCTGGGAACTACTGTACCTGACAGCGTAGTATTGGATAATATAAACTTAGATAATATTTTGTCTGTGCAATCTAAACCTGAAAAGAAACCAGTAACTATTGCGTACTGATAAATGTAGTGAAGTAAATAATGCAAAGTTTCTCTTGACTCGCTTGATTAACAGTGGTTGGCTCATTTTAAAGACTGAGCTTACAAAGGTGTGGCCTTTGGAGGGCTGCAGACTTGTGGGCTCCTCCCCATATTTAATCTTCTGATGCATTACAGAGACCGAAACTAATGTTGGGTACATTTGAACAGCCATGATTAACTTCAAAGAGTTTCCAACAGTTTCCAAATTTACGATCCCAAATGGCCACGTCAGTGGCAGCTACTGTACCGTGAGCCTAAAGTTTCATCTATGACATTTCACATCAACACAGCTTTCTGTTATATATACTCATATAACACCAGTGACTTTTTCACGGACCACCTCATGTGATGTATTTGTCAATAACAAATGTAAACACTTCACATTTCACTGCTCCACTGGAATGTGTTCCTCAGTAACTTCTCTATGAAGTGGCAAATATAGTTTCCAAATCTATATATTTCACGGCCTAACATCAATCCTTGGGTTTTTGGTGTGTGCTTGTGTATGTGTTTGTCCCTGTGCACAGTGTAGCTCTGTGTGAGTGTGTTTATCTGCATGTATGACTGCGTATCTGTGTGCGTTTCCACCGACCCCCTGAAATGTTTTCCTATGTGAAGTCTCCCCCACATGCCGCTGAGTTATGATGTTTCCATCATGTGATGCAGACGGATGGGCCCCTTACAGGCTGTCTTGAGCTGCCACAGTCAGTGCTGTTAGTCCCCCGGGCCACTGAGACAACTCACCTAACTCCCTGATAGGTGACTGGGAATAAAGCGGGTCAGTGGTCCAGTTTTGTGTTGAAATAATGTCTAGTTAATTAAGTCATTGTAAAGTTTGAGTTCCTAAATAGCTTTGTGTAATATTTAGTCTCCTTTCAGCTTTAGCTTCGGTCACTACAAACTGCATTAAGCACAATATAATCAAACTAATCAGACAAAGGGTTTTTTAATAGATTTTTTTGTACTTGGGCACCGAAGTGGTTTGAACTAAATGCTAAATGCAGCATGTTACTGTGCTCACAGTGACAATGGTAGCATGCTGACGTTGAACAAGTAGCGATAACTATCTTAAACAACATTTTAGTTCAGCATATCAGCATGCTCACATTTGCAAATCAGCACCAAACACAATGTATAACTAAGGGCTGATGGGAATGTTATTAGGTCCAATTTTGACCTGATGCTTGCACTATATGGATGGTCAGTGGATCAGCAACATCATTATAATTCATCCTGAGGGTGGAATGTGCAGCTTTTAGGGATAAACGAAAATTAATCACTAAATCGAAGACCTACTGTGCCTTTTTAATCAGTATAGTTTTTTGTACAAGATTCAAATAGTTCTAATAGTGCAGAAAAGAAAAAAATCCACACAGAGAGCACAGCATTAATCTTTGTGTTTCCCCTGGTTGTACTTCCAATGAACCAGATCTGTGAATGTGTGAATTACTGCCATGCATCATGCTGTCGTTATTAATAACTCTGATATTATCCATGGAGCCTGCCAGATTTCTTTTCGTAGCCTAGAAACGTAGTAGTCGAATGATAAATTTACTTCCAGTGCATCAGGGAAACCTCAGTAGGATCACTGTGAATGAAGTTAAGTCATGGTCAAACTGTAAATGTTGCTATTATGATGGAAGTTTATTATATTACCAAGGCATTAATTGACATCTTGGAAATCTACTACAGTGATTAGAGGCATCTCCAGGAGAAATGGCTTTAAAGGGTATTGAGGTGTTCATTCACAGCAGGCAATAGGTAGGTCTAAGGTAAGGAAAGTAAAGAATAGGTAAGAAAACAAGACTACATAAACTAAACAAACTATGTTTTTTGCTTTATGCTCTTTTGTGAGTACGACCAGCATATAAATTTTGAAGGCAGCCGCTGCTTGAAGCTTGAAGTTTGAATACCCTTTCTATCCGCTCACGTTCAGGGTGTAGGGCAACAGGCTCATTAACGAAGTCTGACGAGTGCATGAAAAGGCCTCTCACAGTTTGTGCATGTATAAATCAACGTGACACTAACTAAACAAACGCGGCTGGAGAGCATGGATAATGAACAGAAATGGACTGAAGGCAAACTGAGTCTTAATCATGGGACAGACGTGATGGAGGGAGCGAGAGAGGGGAGAAGGCAGGTGGAAAACTGCAGGAGAGAAAGGCAGAATAGAGGAAGTCACAAAGCACAGAGAGAGCAGACATGGATTAAATGGTGGTTCGTTGTGTTTATTTGAACCTTTCTGAGGGTCTATGAAGTTTGCAATGCACACTATTGTGTGATTAAATTACAACTGGACGAAAATTACATCAACATGTGGTAACACCTTGGCATACTTGTTCTCAGTAGCAAGGTGTTAATATCCAAAGTCTTCGGCCTTTGGAGGCTGTGAGAAGGTGTGAGACTCGTTATTAGATCCATATTCAAAGGAGGCAGAATTTCACCGCCTTTGTCCCTGACTGAGACATGAATATCAGGACAAACAAACACCAGTTGCCCATAGGGACACAAAACCTCGGATGCATCAATGTGAAGTGGGACACTTGCAAATTTGAGAGTAGCCAAGGGTGATCTGACAAAATTAACACACCCATGGGTGCCCACTCGGCGCAACTGTCTGCACATAAAGACAGGAGAGAGACAGAGACAGAGGGAGGGTGACTTTTGGATGTGAAGCTCATGCCAGCGTTTCACTGCCAACCTCGCGGCATGGATAAACACTGGCCACATGGCACTCAGTGACCCCGAGGTCTCCATTATTTAACACACAAACATGCAGAAAAAAAGAGGCAGTCAGGAACATGTTGGCAAAGCTTGACCCAACATTTCACACTAAAACTCAGACACATTAAGGGAGACGTTACTTATTGTGTATATGGGCGATATCAAATGATCACACACACACACACACACACACACACACACACACACACACACACACACACACACACACACACACACACACACAA
>JBAJHX010000106.1:8317416-8327563 GCA_037176925.1 Amniataba percoides
ATCATCATCACAGTCATTTGCTGAGTTAGTTAACCACAGCATCTCCTGTGTTTGCCTATCACTGCGCCCTAAACAGACTAAACAGATTCAACATAATAAACTCTTACTTAGCATAACTGAAGTCGTTGGCTCTGTGACTCATTTTTCTGCTTCCTGCCACCACCAAAAAACAGCCGTCGAAAAAGGTCACTTTTTCACATTTTTATTTTTCAAACACAGATTTTGAGTCGCACAACATTAAACTCTTGTTGTAAATTTAAAATGTTATGACAGATTGTTGCAGCCATTTGCCCTGTGATGAAATAATCTCCCTTTTGTCTCTCCGTCTGTCTCCCCGTCTCCTCCTCAAGTGAGTAGTTGGCGTAAACATACTGGCTGCAGCAGTAACAATAATCACGTCAAGCCTTCCCTGACGTCCACAGAAAGATGATTTTGGGTGAGTCACAGAGGCGAGCGTGGAGAGAAACAAATCAATAGCAGACGGAGCCCTGGACAGAATAGCGTGGCGAGATGGATATTTAGGTTGACATTTAAGCTAAGGTAAATAACCCTCTGTGTAGAGCAACCTCTGTTTGTTTTTGCCGGGGCCGACTCCACTGTGGTAAATGAGGTCTGTTTTTCTGTTTATCTCTCCCCGTCTCTCACTATATACAACTTGTGCATTTCCTTCCTTTTCCGCCGTCTTATCTGTTCCTGCAGCCATCTCTGGTATCTCCTCTTCCAGCATCTGAAGGATGTCAACACGCAGGAGGAGGCTAAGTTCAACATAATCTTACTGAGCGCTCTTGTCTTGTAGCCGTAGATTTAAAAAAAAGTGTTTTACATTCACAGATGTGTAGATGTGATGATCTTTAAAGAGGCATTAGGTGACAATTAGCACTTACATGTTCAATATACATTTGATTAAATTTATTGAACTTTGCTTCTTTTTTTCTTTGTTCCCTCCCATTTTCCCTCCTCTCCCATCTTCCTTATTCCCATGAACATTTCTTCCTCCCCTCCAATCTCCTGCTCTCTCTTTTTAATGTGCTTTTTGTGTGAGTGGAAAACAGAGCGGTCATACGCCTCGGCTGGCCATCAAACATTTACATCATGTGGTGCCTTGGAGAGCAAAAGGGAGAAAGATGGAGGAGAAAGAAACAGAAAGAAAGGAAGAGGGATGCCTACAAAAGAAACAAAGACAGACATGGAAAAACAGAGAACAGAGAAAGCGAGGGAAAAAAATAGAAGACAGACTGTGAGGAAGTCCCACAAAGAAAGGAGCAGACAGAGAGGGTGAAATTCAGGAAAGACACACACAGACAGACAAAGAGTGTAAAAGACAGAGACAGACAGAAGAAGAGACAAAGCGACAGCTGAACAGCTCAAACAGAGGAGGCATTGTCTGAGTGCCAGTAGGTCAGGAGTTCACCAGCCACCAGTCCACTTCAGGGCCAAATAATGCTAAAAAGGATAGGTTTTATCATTGATCGCACAAAAGTTAGAAAAACTTGTTGCGTGTTTTGGGTTCCAGACTGGCAACAGATTTTGATTAATGCATCCAGACAGCGCTGCATGATAACCGTGTCCAGGATTTGACCAGAAAGAAAGACAAAGAAGAGAGCAAATAGTGAGTACGTAGAAAAGAAATGGTGTGCAAGTCAGTCTGGATAGATTATCTTAATAATATTGAGCAACGTGTCTGTGTGACGCAACAATGTTTTCTCATCTTGTTAAGTATGAACTTGTTTGAGATTTGAGAGCAGACAATCAATCAGATCTAACATCTGTGACAGTTCTCTGTTTGTCTGTGATTAAAGCCGATGTCAAAATCAGTCAGCATATTAAAAACACTTATCTTGAACCCAAGCTTAGATAAACATGTGATAACAAAAAACAATCTCTCTCAGTCGGCCGCTCCAAACTTGGGCTTGGAAGAGATTACAAGATAAATCTAATGTCTTGTGACATGAATAATAGTCTACAGGACACAACAAAAACAAAGATCTGCTACATCCTGCGTTCCGACCTTTCCTGACAATTCTCTTATTGTTGTCTTTCTCTGGTGAAATCTGATCATTTTACCTTCACAGGCCTCTAAAAGGTATTTAACAGTAACCATCTGAATATAGAAGAAATTTCTTTCTAAATCACATCGAATTACTGTTGAACTGTGAAAAACAGTGTGGTTAGATTTTGGGAAATAACATGATTTAGTTCAAACAAGAGTCAGTACTTTGTCAAAAATCCTGACGTCCCGATGGTAGCAGGAGCAAGTTGTCAACACAACTTAAGAAAATTTCAAAATGTTTGCAAAGAGTTGCTTACTTCCACACCCAGCAGTAATGAGGCATATTACTCTCTATTGGTGTCTGTTTGTGGCCACTTCATGAAGTCCAACATTCACTTTTTTTTTGTTTTGTTGTTTGGTTTCTACCAACTCTTCAGAGAGATCTTTAGCTGCTAAATCATCCACTGTGTTCACCAACTTGTCTCTCACTGTCTGTCTACCATTTGGTGCTGAGCAGGCTGTTTACAGAGGGGTTTTTAGAGGGCTTTTGCTGCAAACAGCTGCATAATTGGGCCAAAGAAATTATAGCAGAGAAAATGAATTAATGGACTGAAATTCTGTGTAAAGCCCCGTAAGGCTGAGATGAGCTGCAGATTCAGGTGATAATTCTCTGCAGATTGATCATTTTTAATGACCCGTGTCCCTTAAGACAGTCTCTTGATACACTGTACACAGAAAAATATGAATTACAGACACAAAAAGTATAAGTACTATGACAACACCTATATGAAATGGCATTAAAGAGGTTGCACTCTTAAAATGACCACTGACATATTCTTCTAGTTCATTAGTTCATTCATAAGCTGATGATGGTCAGTGACAATTAATGCAGTGCTACATTTTGGAGAACATATAAAAACAGGATTACATAATTAAGTAATAATTTCTTTTTGCAGGTGTCCAACAGTAGAAAGAGCCTGGCCAACACATATCAGAAATTTACCATCCTTTTATAACTTCCCCAAGGTCTGGCACAGGTGGAGAGACAATTAGGCCAGACAGAGAGCGTGGACAGTAATACCCTGTAGGATTCCCAGGAAAGCGGATTTTTTTTTTTTTAGTCAAAAGGGATTATGATATTTTGGGGCAGTATGCAGTTTTTAATCAAACGGATTAAAAGCAAAGAGTGCTATCATAAATCTTGTAATCCTGCTGATTACTTAGCTATAACCTAACCTGTACAGTGTGCCTGATAAAAAAAAACAAGCCTAAAAAAAAGAAACAAGTTTAAAATCACCCGGCACTGGTTGGCAAGTGCTATTATCTCCTTTGTTTCCCCCTCACTGTCCTGATTGCCACGGCTCCCCCTCTGGAGACGACTGCCTCCCTTTGAGCTCCTCTTGCTGTGTCTATTCTACCCCCCCCCCCACCCCACCCCACCCCCACCCCTCCCAATTTCCACTTTTAGCTTTTTACCTGTCACTCTCAGAGCATTACAATGAGTGAGCAGATAGACCTCAGTGTCTCGCTCAAGGACACTTTATCATGAATAAAGCTGTTAATGGGCTGGACTGGTGGTTAATGGCTGCAATGGGTGTTGACATGCCCCTGGATCAAGCCCATATACTGTGCACTTATTGGAACAGACAAGCCAAAGGACACTACCGACATCTTTCATGAGGTCTAAATGAAGCCATTTTCCTTGGGTTTTATTATTACTTGTATTTTCCCCCAGTACCCACCCAACCCCCACAAATCTCTTTCTCTCTCTTTCTCTCTCTCTCTCTCTCTCCCTGCTCAGAAATAGGATATACAATGAGAGAGAGAAGAGATATAGAGACGCGAGTCCCCGTTCTGACTCCTGCTGTGGAGGGAGGAGGGAGACATACATACAAGGAGAGAAGAGGGAATAAACATCCATTTGATTTATATATGTCCATCCAAAATCACTGATGGTGACAAGACGTGTATGCGTACTCTCACGTACACAAACATGGCGGCAGTAAGGTGACGCAACGAAAAACACACAAACATACACATATAATCTGTTTCTGCACACCATATGGACACAACATACAGGAACAGGTTCATATCTGGACGCATTTCCTTTCCCTCCCTATTCCACAACCCACCACATGCAAGCAGTCACAAGCCTGCTTATCACGTTATCACAGATTTGCACAGATGTAACCCACCTCAGAGTGTGTGTAGGATCTGTGTATGGATGAATGCTAATTCCTCCCTCTGAAGACGACGGTTTTCACCTTCACAAGCCTCGTGAAATAAATAAAACAAAGCACCCCTGTCTGCCGCTGCCCAATTTGAGAAAATTTACAATAACTGCTGTTTTTCTGAGGGACAAGAGTCACCTTAAGCCTTTGTAGTCAAATCACAGCAGCTCTTTCTCTCGCCTCTAATCCATACATTGCATAACATAGCAAGCCCTCCCTTCACATCTACTATAGTAATATAACTGCTGCAAAATGAGGAGGTAGACTCCAGGAGAGGGTGGGGGATGGGACGCAAAATGATACAAATAAAAAGATAAAAGAGTCTGAGGTTTATATGAAGTTAAATATGTGAATGTGTCATTTTTCTGACCCTGTGATCTTGTGAAATTTAGACAGTCAGACTCACAGCTTCTGGGCATTCTAGGAAACGTACCAAGAGACATAACTTCAGTGTGAATGGAACCACCAAGGCTTGTGGTGTGATGTTGTAATGTGTTTTTCTTTCTGTCTTGAGCTTGCGCTGTGTTTCAGAGACATCCATTCGTTCACTGGGGTTGCGAGCCAAAAAGGTTAAAAAATCACCAGGTTGCATAATGCACCTACAGGAACACTCCCTCCACCTCGCTGCAGCCATCCAAAACAGGGACGGCTCTGCACGCACGCAGGCACACACACACACACACACACACACACACACACACACACAGATCTCACCTAGGTACAGGGCAGAGATACACTACATCAAAATGGAGGACAGGGGAGTCTGCTGAATGTGATTTTATTACATTATGTAATCCTCTAACCCAGTGACAAACGCAGTAGTCCCATCATACGTTTTTAACCCCATTTAGTTAAAACTCTTCTTGTCAGGAGGGATCAAGCCGTTTTGATTTTTTTTTACCATCTCTCTAATTTTCTCACTTTCCTCAAGACATTTTTTCTCCACATCTGCCCTTTATCCCCCCAGTAGCTGTTTGTTTAACCCCTCCATTTCTTCCATGATTCCTCTCTGCATCTCTCAGCTCTCCTACCCTTTTTCCTTGCCCCCTCCTCACCAAACCACTTGCACTTGCTATCTCATTTAATCTCTCCCTCTCTCCCAGTTCCCCACCAATCCAACTCCCATTTATCTCTTTGGCTTCCTCTTTCTAGCCACATCCTCCCCCTCTCCATCTTATCTCTCTGTACTCTAATCCTCTGTCACATCTTTTGCATCCCCCCCAACCCCACCTCCCTCCACCCTTTTCTGTATACCTCCCCTCTTTTTTTCCCCTCTTTCTTACCAGGTATGGGCCACAGTGAAGCGCCGCCTCTGCCGGATGCTCTTGTTGACCATCAGCTTGCGGAAGAGGCGTGGAGAGCTTCTGGGGGACAGTTTTGGAGACGTGGCCCCCCGTTTCCCTCCCACCACACCTGGGATTTTTGGAGGCCCCAGCTCCAGGTGCATGTGCTCCTTGAATGTCCGGATGCAGGAGTCCATCTCAACGCTCAGCTCGTTGGATGACATCCCCGCAGGCTGGGCTGAGTCCTGTCTGGCAGACTTTCCTTCCCCCCCTCTTGAGATTCTGCCCCTTTCTGTCCAAATTCAGTCACGTCAGCACGTCGGTCATGTACAGCTGATCCCGTCCCCCTCTCGCCTTATCCAGACACGGAGAAGTTTACGCCGGGCTGAGACGTTGTTGGCGGCAAGATTGAAGCTGCCTCACGCGCAAACATTCACCCATGCGAAGGCCAGCTCACACATACCTTGTTGTTGTTTGTGTTGCCTGCTTTCTATCCTTCCCCCCTTTCCCCCGTTATTCACGGGTTTAGGGATTAGCCAGCCAGCAATCGTGCCCTCTCTCTCTCTCCCTCTCTCTCTCTCTCTCTCTTTCCTTTGGCTCATGCACCGTGCTTTGGAGCAGCAGCTTTACCCACAGCCGGGTCACATACAGCTACTTCCAGGACAGAAGAATTCAGCACTGCTCCTCTCTCATCTCCTGGTCTTGCTGTCTGTGAATTGCACACCCCAGTACTCTACCACTCTCCTTCCTTTTCTCTGTGTCCCTCTGTCACTGCTGGTGCCTGCTCAATGCACACCTCAGTGCCAACTCTCTCTCTCTCTCTCTCAGTCCATCCAGGCAGCTTGATGTTGGAGGATCTCCCTTATGAAAGATTCAGAAGGGCTGAAAACTGCTCTCCTCCTGTCTTGCTCTCCCCTCCATCAACCACTGCTTGACTGACCTCCTCTCTCTGCACACAACCCCCACCTCTCCCAAAGGCACTCCCGGTGTGGCACAGAGTGACTCCCACTCTGCCGAGCCTCAAGTCAGAATTCCCTTCACTCGCACAGTCAGTCAGAGCGCTGAGCGGAGCGCAGCACAGCACGCAGGCGAATGCCTCACTTACTGTTTCATTCAGAATATACACAAGGAGGCTGAGAGCAGGCACGCAGCAAGTGCAAGCCACGCCTCCCCTGTTAAGGATTGGCTGGTGGCCGCTGTGACGACAAGCAGGCAGGCACAGTAACAGGTTGTCAGATTTATTATTTATTTTTTTGTTTAGCCAGGATTTGTGGTAATGTTGCTGATGATGTTGTGACCTTTAGTGAGGCAGGCGACTGGTGAGTGTAGGCCAAGGAAAAAAAAAAAAAGGCAATTTGGAAGGGGAATGAAAACAAACAGCTTAATGGGCACCAGTGGGGAGAAACATACACACACAGCTCAAAGGTCAACTGATTCAAATAAATACTCTAAAGCAAATGTCTTTGCATGAGAGGGCAACCACATATTAACTTACTACACAAAGTATATTCCATCACAATGTATTTAACATCTCTCTCTCTCTCTCTCTCTCTCTCTGGCACACACAAACACACACACTTTTTACCCATCCGTAATTCGGTCTGAATGGAAGCAATCCAACCATGCGATTGCCACAGTGTGTGCAGAGAAACAAAGAAAGCACTGATAGATAGTCATTCTAGATACATCTCCACACACACACACACACACACACAAAGGGCTACTCAGACTGATGAGAAGAAAAGAGAAAAAAGAGGGGTAATGCCCTAAAGGTAGAGAGACGGAGAAGATGAGGGAGAAAAATCCAAAAGGAACATCAGAGGAGGCGGAATGGCAGCGTGACGAGTGTTGGAAATGTGAGCTCCTGCTCGTCTGCTCCGTGGACTGATTTGTTTTGGTTGTGAGTCACTGATGATTCTGAGCCATCGAAGCACGGAGCGCTTTCTCACAAAATTCTTGCCAATAAGCCCTTTGAAAATAGTCTCTCCAGACTTATATATAAAGAAGAAAACACTTGTAGTAATATGAGGCGTCATAAGAGCACAGCCTGCCAGAGTGTGAATTTATAGTGGCTTAGAGTCAGCTATTGATGCACGGCATTCCCTGGCTCCTTTTTCTCTGTCACGTGTTATATCACAGCGCAAATCATTCAACAAGAGGCAAGTTAACGTAATACTTGCCAAAGCACAACACTGGATACAGAATTAAAAATAAGTGGCCTGTGTTTTTCACATCCCAGTAGCATCCTCCAGCTGCTGGTGAGCCAGTTGTTTGGTCGTGTGCAGTAGATCAATGTTCGTTTGTTAAAACAGACCTAATAATTCCCAATCATAACCTAAGAATTAAAAATGACAGCGGATACAATTATGCTTCTTAACTCTTCAGTGTTTTTTTCTGTCCTGCACTGCACTGCAGAGCCACCAGTTTAAGGTTAGTAAATGTAAGTAAATGCCTTTAGCCCACTGATAAAAGCAGCATTGCCGACCAGGCATCAGTGGCACATTTCTTCACAAGCAAGCGGTGACAGTTTTTTTTAACAAACTTTTACACTTTTACAATGGCTGAAGAAACAAAAAAAAAGGTCAATAACTTCAGACAATGTAACTTTAAAAACACATTTGCACCACATCGATTATCACTATAAATGCAATGCAAGATGACAAAAATCTTTGCGATTATAACTTCAACTCGTGTCATTTTGATCTTTGCAGTGCTTGTTTTCTGAGAAACTAGAAGACTCAGTCATTTTTCTAGGGAGCAATGTCAAAACAGAGGCAAAATAAATCCCTTGCCTCATGTGCAAACAAGCAAAGACTTTGTTGATTGCTAAACAAGGTGAAAGGTGTGTATTTGGCAGAGGAATGGATTAAGTGGCTGTGAGTCGCAGCTTATCCCTCATAAGACAGAAATTGAAATAGCGGAGATGAAAATAGAAACACTGAGGCAAGATTGTGGAAATTACTGCGAATGAATCAGCTCATCATTTAGAGCAGCTTTTTACGGCAGCAAAGGACACGCTGCTGTACACAAAAATGAGTGCACTCATGGATCTTAATCAACTGGATGGGATGCCAGTCAGCACCACACACCTCATCTAACCACTCCTTCCAGTGACAGAGCATACAGCCAAAGAAATTAAGGCTGCATTTGTATCTGATGTCGAGTCATGTTCCCATTACTCTGGATGAAAGTACCAAACATGGGCGTACATACATCATTGTTCATGTGGGATGAGCATCCAACAGCCATGGAGATAATGACGGTGTGTTTCTTGACACAGCTGAACTGCACAGGGAAACAGATGCTGAGTCAACATGTAACACTCTAAAAGAGCCTTTGGGGTTGCTTGGATGAGTGATGATTTTCTGCATAAAAATGTCATCAGCGCTGCCATGGATGGAGCAGCTGTCCTAACCGGGAGAGAAAATGGACTTATGGGAGTTTCCTCAAGTCCACTCAGTGCACTGCCTGGCTCATCACTTTGAATTTTCTTTGAAAGAAGAGGCAGGATGTAATCATGGAGAATTTTTCCTCTCTAAAATACATTCATCGCAGCGGCGGCTTTTTCAAATAATGTATCATCACACTCAGATGTGGAGAGGGCTAAAAAAAGGAGACCTCATAAAACATCTTGCTGGATCAGGATTCCTCAGTGACTTGGGATGCATAATGGATGTGTTAGGTGAACTTTGCAGTCTTTCCCTTAAGTACAGAAAACGTGACACATCTCTTGTGGATGTAAGCTGTCACATCGAGCAGACGACTGATGTTGTGAGAGTGATGAAAGAAAGAGAGGGGGCAGACAAGGTGAAGCCGCAGGGCGGTTAAAAGAAGAAAAGGTAAACAGGCTGCAGCTCTATCAAGCTGTCATTGGTAGTCTGACTAAACAATTACCTGACAGTGAGTCGGTGGTTCTTTTGAAACCTCTGGACAAGTGTTACTGGCCAAAACAGAGACAGCCTCATTCTCTCTGGAGAGATGGAAACAGTATGTGGCAAAACGAACTGGACAGTCATCCAGGGAAGCAATCAGCAAGAAGCTACAAAGAGACAGCCACAGACATACACAAGACCTGATTGTGAGAGACTAGACTCTCCACACCTCTGCTGAATGTGAAAGAGGATTCTCAGCAAGCAACAACGCGGACAGACAGGAGCGATTTGAGCTGAAAGTCTCTCTGCTTTGGCTTTTGTGGACCTCAGTGGGCCTCTTCTGGACAACTCTGCCCTTTGTTAAAGGATGGATTACAGAAGGCAATCATTCATCCTCCTCCTGGGTACCTGAGTGGCATCCTTAAGACACCTGTAAATAGACCACTGCAGCCTCATCTATCTGCTTTTTGCTATTGCTTAGTGGTTATATGGTTAGGTTTTGAATGTGTGTGGGCAGCTGCGTTCTGACTTTATCACGTTCGGTAATGCTTACAGTATAACATTACTGAGGTGTTGCTAGATGTGCTTTTTGTAATATGGCAGCTGGCTGCTTTAATACAGCACTGTGTCACTATGCATAATTATTGTGTGTGCATTTCGTGTCAAAAGAGATGGATGGTAATGGTGATGGGAAAGAAATGTTGACTTGCTGCTGGCACAAGTGCAAAAACGTCGAGACGACCAACATCATTAGCATTCATCCTCTGGGCA
>JBAJHX010000106.1:8327663-8377733 GCA_037176925.1 Amniataba percoides
AGAAATGTTGACTTGCTGCTGGCACAAGTGCAAAAACGTCGAGACGACCAACATCATTAGCATTCATCCTCTGGGCACCATTGACATCTGTACCTGTTTCATGGCAATTCATGAATCCATTAACTCTGGATTCATTGTCTGGGGACCATATAGTGCTGGAGACCAATGGTTGTTGACATATTTCAGCCACAATGGTGGACCATAGCTGACATTGCTATCTGACTGACATTGCTATCCCTGGAGCCGTGCCATTAGCATATCATAAAAAGCTTTTCATACAAATGAAAACGAAAGACCAAAGTCCTAGTTTCTCCACCCACCTGATACATGTTCTTAAAACCAGTGTGGCAAAATCTTAAAAATATCATTACCAGCTCTTTCACATAATTGAGATTTTTTGCACTGAAAGGGGAGATTACAAAATATGAATGACAAAGCACAAATGAAAAGGGCAGAAAGCCAGCAAGTCATTTAAAAAGAGATGGACGATTGAAAGAGATTGAATTAGAGAGTGACTGGGCCCTTTCATTCCATATTAAACTCTAGTTTTCATATCCTTGAGCGCCTGAATGAAAGCACACTGTCACAGCACAAGAACAACTGAGACATACAATACGCCCTGCAGCCAACAGTAAAGGAGCTCTGGCAGCTCCTCACTGGTGTGTCGTGTTCCTGAGGACCTCAGTGTTGGTACCTGTGGGAGTGCAATCTGATGCAAACGTTGCAGTGCGAGGCATTTATAAAAATTAATGTCTTCAGTACTGAAATAATTAGTCAATTAATTGATTATGAAAAAGACAGAAAGGTAATTGACAATAATGCTCGGCTTATTGATTAATCATTTAAGTGATTTATTATAAACAACACAGCAGCACTGTGAGACACAGCAGTGCTTTGAGCTAAACTCATGCATGTTCAAGCATGCTTACATTTGCTGTTTAACACAAAGTAGAGCTCGAGCTGATGGGAATGCCATTTTCTATTTAGTGAAAAACCAATGTAAGGAATAGATCAAATGCTTGTAATTACATTTCATCCTGAAAGGGACATGAATGTTATTACTATTTTAATGGCAAATCAATAAATAGTTGTTGAAACGTTTCACTTTGCAAATGTCAGCCTCATAGTAGCGCTACAGGAAAGGGGATCTGGAAAGCAGTACCTCGAATGTCTGTCCTAAATCTCATGGAGGTACATTAGGAGGTACCTGTAAATCCCTGCGGCCCCTTTTTAACATTAGTTGAGCAATTGGGATATGTCTCATTGGCATTCTGGGACACTGTGACGAACGTTCATCTCACATTTTCCTGACAGTGATGCTTGGAACAGGTTCATGTGAGGTTCTGGTGCTAACGATGTCTTTTACTCAAGGGATTATTCCAACGTGCTAATTTGAATCAATGTACTTGTGAGATGAAGCAGATGATACAATCGATGTCCTGCCAATTTTCTGACTTGATTTTCCTTCCTTGCTGAACACGCATAGAGTTAAAACATTTTAGAAGCATCCCTGCCCCACCTGTCACTTCCCATAATGTCACAACATGCAAGAAAGAGGCTTCAGCCTGCCTCATGTTGCCTTAGTCTTTGGCCTCCCACAGTGAAACCCTGCATGTGTGTGCGCATGTATGTGTGTGTGCTGGAAGTGAAAGGGATCTGTGTCTGTGTTTCTCCTCACCGTGTGGATCAGATGGAGGTGACAGGGAGTGTGACAGGCTGAGGTCTTAGAGAGGAGAGGCCTTAACATTGCGTCTCTGGTTACATGAAACTCTTTCTTCCTTATTCCCTCTTTCACATTCTCAGGTAACTGGAAAACAACGCTGCATCATGGCCCAGATCAACAGACCTCTACTGATTCACAAATGTTCGTGGAAAAACAGAGAAAGAGACACTCAAACACACAAAGAGGAAGCAGATAATAAACACTGAAGTGCTGGTTTTATCACAATGCACATTTTCACCTGCAGCTGCTGTGTTAGTGGCAACAGGAGAAAAGGGTTGAAATGAGGCTGCGAATGATTGATCCCTTCGAATTATATCCATGCAATCAATGCAAATATAAACAAAGGATAAAAGCGTATGGAAATGGAAAATAAACTGTGACAAAGACATAAAAAGAAAGCAGAGAATAATAATAAATATGGGAACAGGATACAGGTAGTTTATGGAGACGTGAAACAGCTGGAGAAAGAACAAAGGGTATTATCTTCTGAAGGTGACCTTGTTAATATTTCTTCTGTGCCAAATCCCAAAGAACAAACAGTGAGGAGTGATGTCTGCAACAGATTTCTTCCTGGGATGTTTTGAGTGTACGCTGGCATTATGACAGTCATCCCATAAAAAAACATCTCTGTAAACTCAGAGGCTAACGGACTAAAGTACTCTCAGGTTTAATTCACTCTCACACATGAGAGGATTGCCATGCAACACAAACTGACAACCAGGAGAGGAGCCGAGGTAAATACGACAGATTATTTTTTTTAAACCAAAACTCTCCCAAAGCCGTTGAAACTGTGGAGGACACGACTGCTCGTTCCGGGGATTTAATATAAAACTGCATCATGATTTGACCATCCAATGTTCCCATAGCTAAGCTGTATAATCGTGCAAAATGATGTGGAAACATTAGATGCATGTTGTCTGCTGGTGATTTGTTTGAGCCCAGGTGAGCAGCGTTCTCCCTCCCTGAAGACCGAGAGTGATGTTGCACCAAGAGCCCACTGACTCAACAGAAAGATGGTTGAATCATTTAAAATGTGCTCAGACAAAGTTAATATAAAGCTACATAACACTGAGTCCACATATTAATTGATATTGTTTGTTGGTCGCTTCCTTTTATGGTGACCAGTGTCCAAAACATTTAATTAATCTGCTAATATTCCCATGTGCATAACAAGAGAAAATGAAAAAGCCCAAGGGGCGTTAATGCTCTTTATACCCATTGTGTGGTTGGAACTGAAAAGCCGGAACTTCACATTAGTAAGACAAATATAATCTTCGGGTATAATTTGTCTGCCTCGGTCTCTGTGCGTGCCAAAATGAAAAGATCCCATTTCTGCTCCCTGGTTGTGTGGATTACTCACACCCACACGAAAGTCGTCTGGAACACCAGCAGAGAGGGCAGCGCTCAACAACACGCCACACAAAGAAAGAAAGTACACGGAGTGCAGACGAGATGTAATCTGGCCGGTGTCGTCCTGACCCAGGGTGAAGAACACATCCAAATACTGTTTCTAATCAAGTTTGGAGAGGGCGTCGAAAATGGCTAATTTCATTCACGCTGCAAAATTATATCATTACGCGTCACAGGGAGGGGTCTTTAAATAGATAAACGTGTACAAGCACGAGCATTCACGGAAGACCTGAGCAAATACTTGGTAGTCAATTTACTGAACAAACAAGCATGTCGTGTCTTAGTTGCATTACAAAATGCTTGAACATCTTATGAACTCTGTTAATATCCTCACACAACACAATATTGGTTGTGCCGGGTACGGGCAGAATAAATCATATAGAGCGTTGCCCTTTTCTCTTGTGTAAACACTGACACTGGCTCTCGATCAACATCTGTTCTTTTTTTTTTTTGGCATTTGTGGAGACTGGGGGGAAAAAAACAAAGTGCATTAAGGCGTAAGCTGTAGTCCAAACTTTGCCTGGCAACATTTACTCACCATGTATTGTGGCCAAAAGCAAAGGGGGGGTTGTGTCAGGAAATAGCATGGGAAGGCTTGTAGACATAAACTGTGGGAGCTATCATGGTTACAGACAAACAACAGCAGTCTGCGAACTTGTAAATGATACAGCTTCTTAACAAAGAACTGTCCATTTCTTCAGCCAATCAGCATTGTTCCTGAACTATTAATAACTACTGTCATAAGCTACATCAGGTTCTGGTCCAATTACTAGTGCGTGTACTTTAGATGCATCCACAGGCTTTGATTTTCCTCTGTTCTCACTTTTAATGTCCTATACATGTACAACATAGGCTTTGATGAGCACAGTACAGTACTTTCACTAACTTTCTGTCATCGAAGCTCATTTACAGTCTGCACCACCGCCGGCTTTTCTCTCGGCTGTGGCACAAGCACACCCAGCCACACACAATTGCAACAATCAATCCACGACACACCCTGAGCTCGGAAACAGTTGTGTACATCAGCAGAAAAATAATTGAATCCCAAAATAACTTCTCGCTCCCTCCTCCTCCTTCTTCCAAACATTAATGGAGGCAGTTAAAGAAGTACAAGCAGAAAAAGAGGGGATTGAGAGGAGACAAGGGGATGTGCTGATGACTGGTGCTTAAATGTTGCTACAGTCAGATATGGACACACACACACACACACACACACACACACACACACACACACACACACACACACACACACACACATCTACCAGCTGGAGGCTACACTGGGGAGGGGAGAATTCAGACTTGAGGACCTTCAGGAAGTTTCTGCTGACCCTGATGTTCAGCAGCAGTGATGCCTGAAGGAGACATAGTGTGATAGCTTTTTAAAAGAGACGAGGGCCAGGAGGGAACAGCACACGGGGGGAAACATGTCTGCCTCTATCACCAGGGTTACTGACGGCTGACACACACCTCACCTGCTATAAAGTCTGTGGTTGCCCAATTGGACTGTGCAGCCACCAATAAACTCACTGTTAACAGAAACAAATGGAAACCACGGTCAGATTCCATGAAAATATCTGTGCAGGTGGGTTGCATATTTAAGGAGAAAAAAATAGGTCTTGGACCACTATAAGCCTCCAGAAAAGATTCAGCGTGTCTTGGCATAAATCTTCCAAGTCTCAGTCTGGAACACTGCTGCAGTGATTTAATACCCTTAATCCAAAAGATCTGGTGTTTTGATGACAGTGGTGGTGGAGAGCGCTGTCCAACATGTCTGCCCCAAAATCTCCCACAAGTGCTCTACTGGACTGAGGTCTGGTGAGAACAAAAGACTCACATATTTTTCATTATATTTTTATAATAATCAAACCACTCAGAGACTCCCTGTGTGGAAGTGCCGGCATTTGCGTGTCTCTATTTATTCGCTTTTTCAGATATTTCATCTGTCTGTGTGAATGTGTGCGTGGAAGCCCATCCAGTCAACCACGTTCACACTGCACTCTTCTGGTCAGAATAGAAATTGCAACTCTTCAAGCATTAATTCAATGACTTTTAAATAGGCAGGATTTTCAGGGTTTCAATTTGATTTGTCAAACAACACTGAAGAAGATTAGTTTCTTTCCTCAGTGTGCCATCTTCTGCACACTGAGTGCAGAAGTTGGCACACTGCAGTGATCAATCAATTAGGTGATCAATATAAAATGTTGACTGGTCCCAGCTGCTCAAATGTTAGAATTTTGTAAACAAAACAATCAATTTCCAATGTGAAAAACAATGGATGATCACAAGTATACTCTTTTTCAAGACAGGGAGATGGGCATGTGAGTAATAATGTAATAAAGGCATATTTAAAAAAAAAAAAAAAAAAAGCTTCTTTGACTCTTTTGCCTCATCTTTGTCTGCGATTTTACTTAATAATGAAACAAGGCAGAGTCATATTCTGTAATTCTCCAATAATTTTCCTAGGCATAGTACAAAAACTAATGACCTTGAGCTTTGTTTTCCAACTTGGGAGACATAAATTTAGGGGTCATGAAGCAATTTATAAAATTACTGCATGAGTTTTCAGTTTTTTTTCTTGTACAATTCAATGTATTCACAACTCTAAGAGCAGAAATTATCTTTAACACATGGAATTTCTCACAGCATAAGTGGGCATTAAAAAGGTTATTTGAGTGATGCACTCAGTGTGAGTCATTGTATGTCCACCAGTGGTAAAAATTCTTATGTAAAAACATCTAAACATCTTTCCATCATTATAGTGACCTACAATACATATTGTTGGCAGTCACAGGCACTCATACTGTACTGTATATACGGCACACATGAGCACACATGCTGTTCAGGAGCAGAGCCAATCAGAACTGATTAGCTCTAACCCTTCCAGCAGCCGCTATTCATCTAACTAAAAGGAATGAAACACTCGGCAGCTTCAATTAAAGTGTTCATCAACTCGCTCTATCTTTGCCAATGCTGCACACACGCACACACGCACGCACACACACACACACACACACACACACCACACACACACAATACCTGAGCAAAGAGCCAATCAGGACTGATTAGCTAGTTAAGTAAAAGCGTATCTGAATTTGACGCGACTGGACAATTGGCTGCCTGCCAAGAACTGGCCGCTTGCTGTTTGTTTTTGTGTGTGTGTTATCTGAAACCTCACATTGTACCTGTTGCTCTGTGTGTGTGTGTGCGTGTGTGTGTGTGTCTGAAGGCATGGTGCATAAATAATGAAACAAGGCAGTGTCATCTTCATCAGGCTCAATGCAACAAGACAGATCAGTCACCGATGCAGAGAGGTATTCTAACAAGCCCTCTGAAGTCCAGGCTTTTCTCAGTGTGACTTACAAAACCCACAGTTTGCTATAACATAACTTTGTCTCCAGTGATTAGCTGGTCAGACTCCATTCAATTCATCTCTGGGACCCAGCCAGTTTTAAAGCCATGAAAAGAACTTGGATGTCAGACACACCACTTCACAGGTTGATTTGCAATGTTAAAAAAGTGCGTCTATCAATACAACACCACAATATCGAGCGCCTGCAGCATCTCAGGGTGTGAATTTAGTCCCACCATGATGCTTTGTCACTGTGGAGATTTTTGACTTCCTCAGCCTTCAGTCTTTTCCCCAAAGGGTGTAGCCTCCTTTCACCAACCAGCTCTATTCCCAGTCAAAGTCAGCACTTCTCCTCCTCTGCTGAGACCACATGTGCATCAGCCCTGCTGCTCCATCCTCTTTCTGAGCTGTCTGACAGTCTGTCAGGAGCAATTTGAGGTTCCCTGAATTCCTCTCACGCCTGAATTTGTGCGTCCATGACCACAGCGGGAGCATCCCTTCTTACATGCCATCACCTGTCTGCTGATTAAGCCTAAAAAAGTCCTTTTTGAGCTGTGTTTGTTTTGTGGTCGATTTAAAAAAACAGCCAAGCCAGCTTTGACCTCATTTCCTCCAGGTACAACGAGTTATTATTATTAGTGCTCTAGTAATATTATTAGAAATGCTTTAGGGGACAGGCTTCACTTGGTGGGTGACAGCTTTTCTAAATAACCAAGTTTGTTAAATACTCTGTGGAGTCTGCTGTGTGATTTATGAATGGAGCTACTTGCAGATATATCAGTGTGGCCGATATATAACTACAAAAAAGTGGACAAAAATGGCAAAGCAGGTTGTTGGTAGTGTCACAATACAGATTTTATCCACCAGAGAGCAATAACAAGTTGATTTTTCAATTTTTCAAACTCCTTTTTTTATGTATCTCGGTCACAAATCTTTAAACAAACAAACCTAAGATATCTGTATAAAGTGATATCATTATTAGTAGGCCTAAAAAAATCAAGTATTTATTGGGCTATATAAAGCAATCATGCTTCTTTTACCTCCGAATGACTTATTTAAGTCATAAATGCATATTAATAGCTAAGGTGGTCTATTGTTTTAGGTGATGTGGCCCATCTCCCACAACAAAACACTGCAGGAAACTCTGAGACAAAAACTGACCTCTGATCCGCTGTATTCATCTGCTGTACGCGGGAAACACAATATCCACATTAGCTAAAGCATGTCCACATCCAGTTACACTGATAACATCTACATAGGCGGGCAGGTCTTCTCCCACCCTGCTGGTCCCTGTGCATGTGACCCGTATATGCACTTAATGTTTCAGCACTGAATAATGCAACACTGTTGTCGGGTAAAACAACTTATCTCCACAGTGTCAACTTCTCAGTAGCTTAGAACAGCAGTTTAGTGTTTAGTTTGGTTACTACGGGTGTTTGCTGTATCCGGGTGCTTTTACATGGTGTCATTGACAATGGCCTTGATCTGCGGCCACTGATAAAAGTTCATGTTCTGTTGCCTCTGTGCTTTCTGTTTCCACTCACCATTCAGGATCGACTGGCGTGATGTCTATCCTGGGGGGGGCTCCAAAGGGCAAGGACGTCGGCCTGGCCATGATTTCTTCGTCGGGTGTCCGCGACCTCTCCCCCTGGCGCCATGACAACGGGGGGAGCTGCAGGTTGCCCGAGAAACGGCGTCTTCCGCGGCGCAGGTCGACGCCCAGCGTGCAGGAAGGGGACGTGAAGGACTCGCTGAGGCAGCAATCAGGCGGCTCTTTGCTGTCCTGAGAGGAGAGAGGAGAGAAGAAGGAAGTGCATGAAATTCAAGAACATACTTTATTCCTTCATTTAGAGTCACAGAGAGAAAGAAAAGTGGAAAATGAGAGTACTGAGATAAAGTAATGTCTGTGTTTAATTATCTAAGCCTTTTTTTCCTCCAGTTTATCAGTTAGTTGCCCACTAAGGGGCGCCACAGGCTCGTGTCTGACTAAAGATGGTGTCGGTAAAGCGCTTCACCTGGCTCTGTTAATCTATTACAAAATATTTTACAATAAGACTGACACGTCATCTTACTTCCCATAATCCTCTGTATCACATCACCACACAGAGGAATGATAGTGTAGCTCTAACTCAAAGTTGACTTGGTTAAAAACAAGTCTGTAAAAAATTACAAGAAAGCTTAACTACTTGAACCTTTGACCACAACAGATGAGATGAATGACACCAGAGTTTGGATGCAGGTCAAAAAAAGATCTGAGAAAAATGTTTACCACACACACACACCACAGTGTATCAGCATGAATCCCTCATGATTCTAGCTTTTTTTTCCACCCATCACCACTTCACTCCTCCTTTGAAGCCTCCACTCTTTCCTTCCGCCTCATTTAGTGGCTTAATTTGTCTTGTTAGCATGTGCTGTCTGTAAAAAACTGATTGCAGCGCATAAATAACCATGTTTATTCCTCAGCTGCGCAGTCTAATTTACATGTAGGTCTGAAGGGCGTGATAAATCTTGGAAGTCTCTCTGGTCCCATCAGCCGTTCACAGGTCTGATAGCCTAGGCTGTGTTTATTGAGCATTTCAGAGACACTTCTAGTAATCATTCTCAGTTTGACAAGGACTAAGAATTACACCGTTGTACACTCTCAGCGATGAGTCTATAAAGAAGAAGGTTTTTACTGTCAGTTTACCCGTTTGGTCCACAAGGCACCTGGCAGCACCTCATCATGTGATCAGCAACAACAAGGGCACCTGCACCTGTAACACTGAGCTTACTTAGTACAAACTAAGTAAGCTGCCAGTTAACGACACATCTGCCGCACCAACAGACAGACAAGCATTCACACTTACAGGCCACCAGGGCTCTTCAGCTCCTTGTTGCCAGTCTAAGAAGCTTCATGCATGCAAATAACCCTCATGGCCCATTCTGTTGGCAATAAAAAAAAAATCAACAAAATCATATGTACTGATTCTTTTTCTGAGCTCAATAGCCCCACTGGGTCTGGAGTAGTACGTTCTCCTTCCAGTAAACACAGCCTCCCACACTCGGTCCCACAGCAGCTCTCCTTGGCCATCCGCCTTCCCCCACCCCCGCCTACTCGCGACTTCTGTGCATTCCCAAACGAACCATACGATCGTGACGCAAGCATTATGACCACGATTCATTCTTACTTTACATGCTGGTGTGAGTTACTGTGATAAAGTGGAGCTTGCTTTTAGCAGCGTGGGCGGTGACTTATTTACTCCCTCTGAGCTTCCCAAGAACACATCTGATACCGACTGTTCAGTCGGCGCTAATGGCCGACGAGGATGCCGAACATGTTGGTGGCACCAGACGTAGCAGATGCACTTGGGGACTCGGCATACTCAGTGTTTGCCTCCAGCCATTCATCGCAGATGAAGATTCACGGCTGAAGAATGTTAATGAAGATGTTTTTTCACTTGTTCTGAATAAAGATTGAACTTATTGTATATCGCAGTGTGACAGCTCCTCTGTGTTTGGGGCTTTAGAAGTTGTTTTTCAGTGAGTGCTGCTGTTCACAAGTTCTATCAGGCACCAGAAACCATTACGCTCTTTGCTCGTCTCATCAGTTCAGTATCTCGTTTCAAATTCTTGTACTTGTACTCTGTAGATTAGTGCTGTGTAGGATTGTCTCTTTCTTCCTGTATTAGATTGCTTCTGCCTATAAAAACACTGGAATTGTGCGGACTGAGTTTCACCGTTTTTACTTTGCACGTTTTCATTGGCCTGCAGTGTGGGCACAAAAATTAAACATACTAGGTTTCCATCTGGGATAATAACATTAATCAATCAATCAAACAATCATGGTTGCCTACACATACTGCCAGTGCAAGATCTGGCAATGCAGTTTTTTGTGTCTTTGTGTTAATCAGGTACTTTGTGTTGCATATAGCTGTAAAATGCTTTAATTATCTTCAAACATTTATCATTTTTTCTTATCTCATTATACAAAATAGACTGAGTGTGGATTTATGTGTATCTTGTCAAGGCTTTAATTTTAAATATAATTTTTTTTCAATTTACACTTTACTTTTCAATTCACACGTTACCATCTACTGTGCAACTAATGATGGAAAATGAAAACTAACGCTACACGACACTGCTCTAATTCCTCAGTACCTCCTCAATACAGTGCCTGCACAAAGTTAAATGAACTTAAGCAAGCATAATAAATAAATAAAGCTTTTAAAGTCTTTACTTGTAGCACCTGGAGCAACATGAAACAGTTCTCCTTATTGATGTTTGCATAATTATTGAATTTTTTTTGTTTTACATCCACATGGTTGAATGCAATCATTGTTTTGGGGAGCTAAATAAATGTAATGTAAAAATGTTTATCTTTTCCTGCCCTCTAGTGGTCAAAGTGTGGAAAACACTTAAAGACTCAACAAACCCTAAATGTGATTTAACTACCAACTCTTTGCATATGCAGACTTGCATAGATCTAAATATTCCCACCTCTACTTGACTCTGTTTATACCTTTAATATTCTTAGCTCTGAACTTTGCGAATGATTTTCTACGATGGAGGATCTGTAAATAATTTTCATTCCTTGCTTTGTATTTAAATTACTAATTTAAATTTCAATAATAAATGTAGCAATGGAATTAAAACAATCCATCACTCTGACTAATTTCTTGTCTCAATGGTGGGGAAGTTCTTATTTTGAGAAAATAGCTCAGAGACAAGTCAGCTTGGAAACTGCTGTTTTGAGGAACATAAACGCATAGCAACCATCAAAAGGAAAAGGTGTTATGTAATGAAATACAAAGCAGTAAAAAAGTGATTTATGAAGTTAAAATAGGCTTCGCTGCAGTGCCCTCTGTAAGAATAAAAAAAGAATCTGAAACTGAGAAAGTAAAATACTGCTTTCCAATGATGTTAGATATTTGCTGTTAGCAGATATTTGTCTTGGGAGACTGAGAGTCATGAGTGAGGAGGAAGCGACAACAATATTTTTCCATGACAGTTCAGAGGGGAGATACCGTGGTGGAAAGGCAAGGACAAAGAGAGATATGTGAGTGATAAGATCTACACTGTGGAGCAGAGAGGAGAAATGGGAAGGAAGAAGAAGGTGGATGAGAGAAGGCAAGTGGAGAGAGAAAGCAGTAAATGTGCCTACAACACAGGAGAAATACCAGAGCAGCGTGAAAGGCACACATATAACATATAACAGGCACAGATGGAGCTCAATACACAGCGGCAATCGCATCTCAGATCAGATACTGCCTTTACAGTAGCAACACAGACAGCATTGTGCTGGATACCTGTCAATATCTGAGCCATTATAAGTCTTCAAAAGGCTCTGAGGTGATAACGGTTTCCATCATTTCAAGGTTAGTGTCAGCGATTCTTACACTTTTTCACAGTTTTAATGAATCGCTTTCTTGAATAATTGTGAAAACACCGTGTATGATAGCGTGAGTCGCTCTGGACGCATATCATAAGTCATGTATGGCCTTTGCAGAAGTCACCGCATTTCACAGCTCTGTAACACTGACATGAGGATGCTGACCTGAAAAACAGCAGGACGGCACAAAAGTTTAACAAGGGCAACTTTTTAAAGTATGAGCCATTTCCCTTTTTCTTTACGTAAAGTAGACCCACTTTTCCCTGCTTGCTTCCTTTCATAAAATTGTAAGGTGTCGGAACATCTGATCGACTGAGAGAAGAAAGAGATGGAACATTGTGTGAATGGAAAGTCAGAACTCGACTGGTCTGACTCATCAGATACAAAAGCTGCGACCAGGTTTTTTTAAACCACTTGATATTTTCAAAGACGGAAAGAATCTTGAAAGTGACGGTACAGTCGGTAAATGCTGAGATATGACTACACCTGAGTCATTTGCCTGTTAATGAAACTTCCAGTAAAAGAATACTTTTCCTACATATACTTTTTTGTCTTATACCATTATGACCATCAGCTATATGGTAATCCATTACTATGCGTGTATGGAAAAATCCTTCCAAAATTCAACAATGTATAATTTGGTTGCAAGAAAATATCTGTGTGGTCATGCGCTCAAACCCACTCGAGTTACTGTTACAGAACATGAATGTAAAGGTGTATTCAGACAGAAAACAAAGGGACCATTAGAGTTGATCCACCAAACAGTCCAGCTGTACACGTTACCTGTAAGCCAACTCGCAAGTAAGGAGTAACTCGCACACCGAGCCATCTGTTTGTGTTTGTGTGTGTGTGTGTGTGTGTGTGTGTGTGTGTGTGTGTGTGTGTGTGTGTGTGTGTGTGTGCAGGACGACTCAGCCTCTGTCTGAACTCAGCAGAAACTCTGGTTCTTTGTTATTTTCCTCCACTCTCTCCCCTTTCCCCACTCATTTTTGTACATTTATGAGGTGGGTTCATTAAGTGCAAAGTTTTCGCTCAAGTTGAAAGATTTTCAACTCTTGCATCTGCGTCTCTGCAACAACTGGCATCCGATCACCATCTTTGCACTCTAAAATTCACAAACAATTCTGTTTCTTAATGCACAAAAAGATTAACTGAAAAAAGCGCCATATATAAATGCTAACTTCCAATCTTTTGAAAATGTAAGAGCTAAGCCTGCTGTTATTCGTGCACTTTCAAGTGAGGGGAAAATATCAAAGACACAAAGATCTCGTTTTGTCATCCAGTGTTAAGTTGTTGTCGCTATCGAGCAACATTTTGATCTCGTGTCAGGTCAAATGTGTTTCCAGTATTTCGTCCACCAGTGGACGCTTGAGGCTAAACCACCACCCTTTTTCTGCTTCAAAACAAAAAAATCTTCAGACACAGGAAAAGACCGGCGAGTCTGCAGAGTAAAAACTGAGGTAGGACTGCAGCCCAGCCTTCACTCATTCCTCCCACGTACGCTACCTGCTATCCTTAGATGACCTTCAACTGCTGTGATGTGTGCGCATGTGACGGGAGTGTATCTGCGTGTGTGTGTGTCAGCGGGGCAGGAGCAGCATGGGTCAGGTGCAAAAGTCCATTAGCCCATTAGCAGCACTAGCCCCATGGCCTTTTTGTCTTCCTGGGGCAACTAAATACTGAGACTGTGCCATGCTCGCTTTCTCTCTCTCACTCACACACACACACACGCGCACACACACACAGACACACACACAAGCACACATCATACAAATGAGAATAATGTCTGGTCACCTCCCTAAGTGCTTCATGCACACGCAAACACACCAAAAACACCCAGCAGCAGGGTCAAAAGGCCTCAGCTGCTGGGTGAGATTAATATACAGACAATAATGTTCCTTTGTAGTTGTGTCAACACGACCATTTTTTTATGCGCCGACCGTGCCGTGCATCTGTCACAGCCTTCTGAAACTGTCCTTGCCATGAAAACAACAAAATTGCTCATTCGCTCAAACAGCAACCTCAGGTGACCCAACGTGAGTTATGACTGTCCTCTGCAGGAAAACAAACAGCACAGGTTAAAGTCGCCAGTGTTTACAAGAAGAAACAAAACAGGAAGGAGCATGACGGTTGTGTGAGGTAGCAGAGAGGTCGTTGGAAGGACACGGGTGACTGGGATTCGTGTCCCGTCTCCTATAAACAGTTTCCTTCACCATGGAGATGATTTTTCTCTCACCATAATTCAATCACTTCAAATGCACAGCTCTAAAAATGAGGCCCTAAATCAGCAAAGACACTCTCTGAATTATCTCAAAACTAATTAGTCATTTCTTGTTCTCTCATCAGTCACCACACATATGATACTGATATACCAACACATCTGTCTGAAGCTAATATTGGCCGATGTATCAGCCTGACCAAATGATCAGCCTCACTCTAGTTTGTTTTACAGAAGGTACTGACACCTTGTTACAGAGGAATACAGTCAAAAGACCTGAGGGAGCAAATAGTGAGCTAACCTTGAGCTACAAGTATTTCACATATTCCTTCTGATGTTTCACTGGAACTTTATAAGTCAACTGAAAAAAAGTGTAGATTCCTGAAAATACCATCTAATAAAACATGAATTTGAAAATCAGGAGCTGCATGTATATTTTTTAATAGTTATAAAAAAAACTCTGTTTCTTGTCTTTGTCTGTTTAAAAGCAAATGTCAGTTTAAAAACTGAATTGTGATTAGCTTGACTAATGAGTGTGACTGATGTCTGAACTCACTCAACAAACAATATTTGTGCATTTGAATGAAAAAACTGATGGGAGTAAATGCAGATATAGTACGTGAATGAGTTAATCATCTAAATTAAATTACACTACTCAGTCTAAGTTTATGTACTGATTTATTTTAGGTAGAGAGACTCTTTCAAAAGCCTCTTTAGAGCAAAAACCTGAGATACAATTAACTGGGCGTTACTGAAAGTTAGGCAGTCAGCCAGGAGAAAATTAATTTCTCACTCCCTGAAATAGCTGAAATACGCATAAATGCACATAAACAAAAATAACAGCAAATAACTGCTTTCTTAAGACACCTATTGTTATTATTTGTCATTTTTCTGTATTGGCATAATGCCTCTCAGGGAATTATTCCCATCTCTCGCCCACCCACCACAGACGCCGAAGTCCCTCTGCAATCTCGCCATTTCAACACCAACAAAACAACAGGGAGGAAATGAAGAGATGAGCTGAGAAAACAACACCTGCTTCCCATCAGTTACAGAAGGGGAGGTCTAGAGAGTGGGAGAGGGAAGACGGAGAGAGCGCCGTCGGTATGGAGCAGGAGGGGGTAAAAGGTCTGACAGGGAGGGAGGCGAGTGAGAGGATAACAGCGAGAGAGGAGAGAACAGCTGGGCCAGGGCAGTGAGAGGGAGGACTTGAAGAAAAGGGTGAGTAAAGCAGAGAGAAAGTGAGGAAAGTGATATTGGTGGGGCGTGGGGGGGAGGGGCAGGAGGGAGTAGAGCGCTGTCAGAGCGGCTGAAAGAGACTGATTAGTATTGTATGAAATGAGACATATTCGCCTACAGCTTCCAGCGATGTGCACATGCAAACATGCATCATATACAGTACATGCTGCTCTACACACATACACACACGAAACGGCCACCTGTGCAGGCACGCCAAGAACACATGCACAGCGGGTTGTGAGGCTATATGAATAAAACAGGAAATGCTGCTTGGTTGACATGTATTTGTGCTCCCAGTGTCGGCGTGTGTTTACATGCTGATGTACATAAAGATGGATGCACCGGAGAAGACGAATCACACTTTGTTTACTCCACTCACACCCTTTATGTAACGGAGCTCTTGTTTTCATTTGCTTCAGCAGCAAAGTCAAAGTTTTCTAAATGAATCAGCAGATTTATAAAGACAAATAATTAAACATTGTGATAAAACTTTGGATTCGAGAAACGCTTTACAAGGTTTTCACGCAACAACAGAGATGAGGTTGTTGCCTTTGAATAAGAGGCCATTTCAGGACTAATAACTCCATTCGGCTCGATTTATAGCCTGCTAAAAGTGATGAAATATTCCCCTGAGGTTGACAGAGGAACAGGATATTAATAAAACTGTTTGTTGAATTATTATCTCTCCTTTCTTTCTTTTATCATCATCTTTTCTTTATCGCTGTGAAATAGCCCGATCCTCGCGTCTCAGACAAGAGATAAAATAAATTGCCTACTTTCCCTCTCTACGGCAACGTGTGGCGTGTAATAAATTTAGCTTGTCGCAGGGTTGAGCACAAAAAACACGTTCGGCGTAATTCGCTGAAGGCTATTTTCGAGAGATTTCAGCTTCATTTGTTTAGCGGGCACACACCAACAGTTTATTGGAGAGAAGGGGGAACAGCTGACATGTAGCAGAGGATGAGAAGCAGATTGAGATCAAGGCCGAATCCATGCTGTTCATGTTTTTTTGTTTCCTTAGACTCGTTCCTCCTCTCAAATGTGGCATCTTCTCTATTTTTATTCCGTCAGTGTTTCATGTGTGTGAGCATTAAGACTGTCACAGTGGAGTTAAATCGAGGTGAAAACAATCTCCCACCTAATCTATACATTCATTAAAGAGACAGCCATTGCATATCCTGCATATCTTCGATGCAGAAATCAACATACAAACTGGAGTTGAGCTCAGACAATCCATCAATTAATCAATTAGTTTAGTTGTAGTCATCACGATGAGTCATTATTTGTACTGGTTAACAAAGTAAAAAAATGACTGCTTACAAGTTCTCAGATGTGAATACTTGATTATCTTCATCTTCTAGGACAGTGAAAGAAAGACCAGGTAAAACAAACTATTTGAACATTTTAACTTCAGATTTAGCGGTTCATAATGATTATATGAATTTAAAATCATATAAAAATCCTAAAAAATAAGAATATTCATTAAGAAAATGAATTAATTATCTGAGATTATCAGGTAATGAAAGATATAATTAGTTGTCAATTACAAAATGATACAACACCCAAAAATGACATAAACAAAAAACAATTGTTTTCAGGTAAATGAGGAACTGTTTCTGAGTCACCTGTGCAGGAAACAAATGCTGCTCTGTAGATGTGAAGTTCAACTGATTTATGGGTCATGTGGATAAAATCTGATTTTAAGAAATACTCTTTTTCATGAGTCTTTCTATGAACTGTGAAAATTGTTTCTGATTGTTACTATTGAGATTTTTCATTTTTTAATGAAAACGTTTCCCACTCACTTTCACAGCCAGGTTTAATATTTTCATAGTTGATAACATACAAAATACCGGAGGGAAGGTAAGGAAATAAAAGACGGCATCCTCACCACCTCTTGCATTAAAGTAACTTTTTCAAAGATTCTTTTAAATAAAAGTCAGTCGATTGTGGGCCATCGTTCTGCTGTATTCTCCAGGTGGACCTGCAGACTGCCTGTTTGTCAGTCATTAGGTTTAAAAAGAACAAACAGGCTTTGTCCCGTGAGGTCCAAAATATACACCTGCAATTCCCACTTATCGCCATTGATGTCGCCAAATAGAACAAAAAAAAAAAGCTCTTTTAAGATTGTTTCTTAAAAGCACGAAGCACGAAAGCAATAACTACATGAACTGATCTCCAGTTTTTTGAGTGCACTGTGACTCAGAGAATGACAAGGCGTGAACACAGAACAACGGCGTGCGATAGACTGACGGTGCAAGAGGTCACAGTTCCTGCAATCCCGAGGTACCACGAGAGGGAAGAGTTATCGTTGCTGTGGTAACCGTCATCACTCCTCCTGACCAGACACAAAGGAGAGACGGAGAAGGCGACGGAGGATTACAGCGTTTGCAAAAACCGAAATAGAAACCGTGGAGGGAGGTGAGACAGATGTCATTTAAAGAGGGAGAAGACTGACAGAGAGCAGGACGGCGTGGAGAGGATGGGAAGGAGGGAGGGAGGGAGGGAAGTATTGAACTGTTGCTCTCGCTGGCTTCAGTTCAGCTCTCAGCTTCCAGGCTCTCTAATTGGAGAATGAACAGCTGTTCAGTTTGACCCACGCTCCCTGTAACTACAAGCTCGGCTGCCAGAGAGGGAGCGGCAGAGTGACAGAGGGAAGCAACAAGAGAGATTAAGAGTCAGTAGGGAGAAAAAAAATACAACATAAAAGAGGGACACAACTGATAAAAACAAGAGGAAAAAAAAGACACCATAAATGTTGTTCTTATCTGCCACTTCTGTTGTCAAGGTTTGGTTAGAGTGAGGTTTGGGCAAAAAAAACACAACTAGGTAAGAAACTGTTTGATGAAATGGAAATAGATTTATTCCCTCTTGAAATTAGATTCTTAAAAGCGATAACACTCATGTCTGTACCTAACATATAAAAGTGAAGCGACGCAAAAGGAGGAAGTCAGCCAGGTTAACTGTGAAACCAGCACATGGATGGATAAATGGTCGACTGTCAAAATCAACTAAACAGCACGTACGTCAGCCTGCAGCTCCCATTGATTCTGACACAGCCAAAACTTGCACATTGAAAAGTAAATATACACAGTTAGTGAACACAGCACTATATAACAGGAACTGTCAGCTATTCATTTTGATGTGATTTTATATTTAGCACTGTAGTAATTGCTATGTGAGTCTGTCATTTGCATAATTTGCTAAATGAATTACTAGATAATAGTGATAACACCTCTAACAAGTGTATCTGGTCAGCATAATTACAGTAATTAAAAGATGTTCATGCTTTTCAACAATGTATAATTTTATTTAAACAATATATAGCTTCAGGTAAAATATTCCATCTAAATGACTGAACAAATTTTACTTCAGCAAAGCTCTTTGAATTCTAATGTAAAAATATAACCTGAATTAATGACAGCACGAGGAGGACACAGAGGTTTAAAGGTCACATTAAAGCTATAACAGGATATTTTACAGGTTGTGCAGGGACTTGATGAAAGTGATCCCTGCGACCCCTCGGAAACAGATTTTAATTGAATCAGTGAAAGCTTGGCCAAATGCTCAAAGCACCTGTAATTGTGTATGCGCCTGTGGAGATAAGCACAGTAACACAACTGCATCAATATGCAATGTCACATACTTATAGTGGCACACAGACAAGCACTGGAGCACACACACACACATATTCAGAAATTGAGAATCAGAGCTGCTCAGATCAGAGCTGTGATCTGCATGGGAATGAGGTCATTAGGTCTGTGTGGCGTGGAGACATTATCTAATCTGTCTACCCCTCAGCACATCCCAGTCCAATAGCCCACAAACACACACACACCACAAGACAGACAGAAGTCAGACACACTACAGAGAGCCGATCCTCGTGCATACTGAGGGCTAATCACCCAAGCAAACGCCCTCACTGTACCCAAATAGCCGCGGACACATCAAACTAATCCAATCCAAATATCATCTTCGTGATGGGCCAAATCATTAACGCAAACACGTACTGACACGTCTGCAATCCAATCTAATCCCAGCAAAGCGTCACCAGCTGTAACAAATCCCCTCTGTTAAAGCTGGACCACAATAACGATGTGCTACCTCGGCTCGCTTAACCTCATTGATTCAGAAAACACTTAGCGCTTTCACCGAAATGTGTACTGTAAATACACAAGCTTTATTGCACACGCACAAATGCACACAAGCCCATCACAAAGAAGGCACAGGCTGTTGGTTTGCTCACCTGCTGTAACATTCAGACAAACACTGTAAGAGCCTTTATACAAATAAATAGCTCATCCTAAAAGTTATCAACCAACCACACCATCACAGTAATATGATTTTATATGGTTTCACTTTCAAGCCACAGCATTTAAGGCAACGACATTTAAATTACAAGATCAAACAATGGAGCTATAGATAGGATGCAATTTAGTTTAACACTGAGGTTGAAAGAAGGTAGAAACTAATGGTGTAATGGTTCACCTTTTGCCCTGTTGTTTTCTATCTTTTCTTGTGTCTTGTGTTCCTTGTGTTATTCTACCTTGTGTTTCTTGCGCTCCTTGCCTTTTTTGTGTTCCCCGTGTCTTGTGTTCGTTGGTTCTTGTCTCCTGCCCTTGTATGTGCTCTTCAGTTCTGCTCACATCCTGTTTTATTTTGCATTCCTTCCTCCCCTCACATGTCTGACACTTCACTTCCTGTCCTTGTGTTTCCCACCTCTGATTATTCTGCTCCTCCCCTATTAGTTTCACCTGTCCCTTGTTAGTCTGCATACTGGGTTCCACTTTACTTTACCCTTCACTAAAACTTGGCAAATGGCTCCTCTAAAGTGGGTCATATAACATATTACATGGAAAAGAAAAAGGAATAAAAGACTATTTGTGCTCCTATGAGAAGTTATTTGCTTGTACACATGCCATGGTTGCTCTGTGTCGTTAAATGTAGAAACTTAAATACCATCCAACTGGTCCCTGAGGTTGAATTTCCCCTTGCTTTAACCCTTCTCCAGCGTAAGGTGTAAATACAGCAAGACATACAGGCAAGTGCCTCCTGGAGCTGGACAGAAATCAATGTCAAGCACACAACAGCTTGCACGGATTCCTGTGCCAGCGCTTGCTGTGAAAGGTCTCCCCTACGAATACAGAAAGCCAATACCAGGTGTCCTATCAGGTGTGCAATCAAAACATACTGAACCATCTGACAGGTAAAACTGCACATCACCCCTGCACTAAACGTTAACTCTAAAATCTGCATGTGGCCTTGCCAGAGCAGAGAGCTGGTACTTTTCTCCTCCTTCTGATAAAACACTATTACCACCATTATCTTTATGTATCATTTGCTTGTTAGTTTTTTTTTTATGAAACCAGATAATCTAGTTGAATTTAACTTCATGTTTGTGGAGGCTTCAGTAACTAGGGATTAAGAGATACATTTTGTGTTTTTTATAGCCTACATTGCTTTGTGGAGTTCAGAGAAGCAGTGTTCATATTATCAGCATTATATCGATGACAAGCTCTGACACAAAAGCTGTATACACATTACTAACAGCAATTCAAAGCAGTCATTTTAAAAATAAAAACGTCCTTATCACAGCAATGCATGAATTTCTGGTTGAAGTAATCAGTAAAGTAATTTAATTACAATACAGCACTGATTGTTATGACATCCCTACACACACACACAGACACACACACACAGAGGGTTACATAAGCCCGCCGCCCTCCTCCCCGCACCGTGTAGCTGACAACTACACTGATGGTGTCGACTGGCTCAGGTGTGGTCAGCGCCTCGGGCACCTAAAGCTCTGGTGAGATGTGTTGATTTGAAGAGTGTGGAAGTCCACTGAGATTAACTAAACTCCTTAAGGGTCTGGGAGCTGCTTTGGGAACACACTGGCCTTCATTTTTTTCTCTCTCTCTGATCCAGTGGTTGAGAAACAAACTACTGAGTCACGCCGCTGAAAGCACCCCGACAAGACAGAGCTAAAAGTCAAGGTTGGAGGGCTGAGAGAGTAAGAAGAAAAATTTAAAAAGACATGGAGTGAAAATGGAGCCTATCTAATCGTAATTAACTGAAAGGAAAGACTTTATGAAAAGAGTACACAATGTTCAAACTTACACAGAGAGGGAAAGAGAGCAACTTAGAGAGACTGATTAATGCACACCCACACCTTCAGCTATGGACTATTTGAGAAACGGTAGCAAACACCCACAGCCACGGTGAAAGGCTGTTTGCATGTTTCCATCCATGCAGTGTGAATGTACAGGTGCCATACGCATTAGCTGTCCCAACCATGTCTCCTACTGTACAAACTAATGCAAATTGATTTGCAAAAGCAATTCACATTCATTTCCGATGGAGATGGAGTGTGGTGTGTGCACACAGCGTGTTGGTTGTTATGGAGTTGGGGAGACTGTTAAAAGCACTCCTCTGATACCGGAGCCTTGAGTCCTTGTGGATTACTCTTGTACATCATTTCAGGTTTCGCCTTAACATAAACTCACCGTCATTGCAGAGATCTACATTTTCTCCTAACCTCAATCATCATCTGGTGGCTGTGTAAACTAAACCGTATTTAGTTATGCAAATTAGACATATGAATATAACAGCTAGCTGTTGACAAGCATACATTTAAGTTGGTTGCAGGGACCAGCGATATGCAAAATCAAGACACGGGAGCATGCTCTGCGCTGAGGTGCAAACACACACCGCGTGTAAACACCAGCACCACACATCACATCACCTTTACAAGACCTGTGAGTCAGAATAAAGGGAAAAGAGATCAGAGACAGAAACGAGAGGAAAGTGGAGCACAAGATGGGAGCTATCGAGCGAACAAAAGAGAAACTTTGCGCAGGAGGAGAGAGCCGGCCGAAACACAGAAGAGAGCTGTCAAAACACAGGGAGACTAACAAAGAGAGGGAATATTGAGAGCATCAGGAGGAAAGTATCCTCTGCATGTGTGGACATCACCGCAATTTCCTCTGTCCTGCCACACAGTCGCAGCCTGAACTACAGACAACGTGACTTGTATTGCTTTTGTCAGATGAAAACTCTTGAATTCCTCCTAATTGTTCGTGAGCCACACTGTTCCAAAATAAATCTGTCTCTGTCTCTCTCAGTCAGCGCTGCCCCGGCTGCTACGGACTGTCTGTCTCTCTCACTGAACTGAAGAACATTTTGTGATGGATTCGTGATAATGTGCCTGGCAGGCTCTCCATCCAGAGCTCTAATGAGGGCTCTTTCTTTACAAACGAGGTGCACTCAAACACATCACCGGTGATGACGTGGGTCATCAAAATGTGTCTGACTGATCTTTGGTATACGCATCCCGTTGTGTAACTGATGGGAGTGTGCTCGGGGTGACATGATAACTTACATTGTTGGGAGACACCGTGAGAACACTCCTGCTCTTCCTCATGTTTCCTTGAGTACCTCTCTCGCTGTCCAACAAACTGCAGCTTTACACACACACCTGGAAAAGACAAAACATATATATATATATGTTAACCTTTGTTTTACTTGCATAAGCCTTACCTGTAAGTATTCATGTAATTGTCAAGAAATGATTGGTGGGAATGGTTGCAGAAACAGTCCAAAAGGAAATAGGACATGAACTGAGAGACAAAATAATACAGTACATACAGAGCATCGGTTCTGAATGTCTGAGGTGTCTTTTCTAGTCATTCTGGTTTAAAGCGAAGCATTCAAAACAAAGCAGTCTGGCCCTTTGATGAGTGATACATCGACACGATAATACTGCTGTACAACATGCTGAAACCTCCCACAATGCACCACTTTGTGATGATGTGCAAGATCACCTTAAAGGTCCCAGAAGAACAACAGACTGATAGAGCTAGCTATCAATGTGATTGTTCCTTTCTTGAACTCATTTTTGTTATGCTTCCCTTTCCTGGCTCCCCAGTGTTGACAAAAGATGATTCACATGGACAAAAAAAAAAAGAAAAAAAAAAGCAATACTTGATTAGAGCTAACGTTGGTAATTTAAGAGTAATTTGATTTTCACAATAATAGCATATGGGAAAGAACTGATACAAAATCAATATTAACACCAAATGTTCACAATTTACACACTCCTTATAAAACCCAGTTATAGTAGAGAGGGCTTTTCTGGGATTAAAAGGTCAAACAATGACAAGGAGTAAGGTCATGAAGAGCTTTAAAAGTAATCAATAAGATCTTAAAATCAATACTTAAACATACTGGGAGCCAGCCCAAGGACTCTGAAACAAATGTTATGTGGTCATGAATCTTAGTTCTGGCTGTCACCTGGCAGTGTGTATATACTACAAATACACCATAAATGAAGGGCTGTGACGAATGATCTTTGTCATTGCCAATTAATCTGCAGAGCATTTCCTCATTTTGTTTGTCAAAGATTAGAGTACACACACCTCACAGTCTCTCAGAATCCTTGTTTCTTTTGTGAAACCAAGAATATTCAAATTACAATGATGTACATACAGGAGAAAATGAGAAAATCCTCACACTAGAGAAGCCACAACCGAGAAAATGTTTTCTGCTTATAAATGGTTTAAATAATGAGCTGATCAGCAAAATAATCATCTAATCTAATCAATCTAATCTTCTAGAGATTCACAAATCTATTAATCTACTGATTGTTGCAGCCACATGTTCATTAAACACTGATGACTGAAATGTTTAAAGACCAACTTTGTGGTCATTAAATACTTCCTACTTATTTCTTTGTCTTTGTTGTTTATCACTATTGGGCCGAATCATTGTTTTGAACTGCAAAAGGAAGTGAAATATTAGGACATTAAAATCATCAACAGCTGCCTGGCAGTCTGTCTGGATGCACAAATTACAAATGACTAATAAGTGATGTGACAACAGGAGATCCAACAAAGATGCACTGAAGACTTACACTCAGTGATGACCTGTGACATCATTATATGTTAATATAGGGCTGGTGGTGAGACATTTGAAGGCATTTAATATAATATGAAAATGTTCATCTTACTACATTGCAGGGCCAAAAACTGTAAAAAAAAAATAATAATGAGTTGAAATCAGTTGCAGCCCTTTAGTCTGCACCTTCAGTAACAGCAACTTGAATATCTGAGTAGATACAGTCATTACATAAAGCATGGAGGCTGCTACATCTATTAGCCTGTGCACTAAAAACATATTGCAAGAACATATCATGTATTTTCTCTAACAAGTAGGTCAGCAATCTGAACATACGGTAATGTTTAAGTTTCTGGTAACTTTTATTCGCTTCAAGACCAGATGCACAAGATGCACATCACAAAGATTCTTACAAAAGTAAAGTCTGCAATACAAATGATTCCTCCCTGGTGGAGCATCGGCAGCTTAGGCAGAGCTGACGAGACAGCCGGCAGAGGATGACAGCTTAAAGAAAAAGAGAGTATGTCATATGTGAAAGTTAAAGAAGTACTAAAGTTGTCTGCCTGAACTGGGGCACATTATAAATCGTGTAAATGAATCCTTTATATCACGGACAACAGCAGGGTCATTCATCTCATCTTTCGTCGCTACCAACCCGATTTACAATATCTTTGCTTTTAACCCACTGTGGGAATACTGTTTAAAATATGTTATGTCATAAGGAACTATTATACAAATGATAAATGATAATGTGTGTTTGTGCATATGCATATACAGATCTTAACAAGCAAATGAACGTAAGACATTTCACAAGTGAGCACACATGGACCACACACTCATTGGCACCCGTCACGTGTCCCCTCGCCTCCTCATCCAATGCTGTCAAATAATCGTTCCGATCTCGCTAATCTTTGTGTGTTTTTCTCTCTCTCTCTCTCTCAAATTAGACTTTTTCTTTTTGTAATTTTTCCTCTCAATGACAAGTGCTAACGAAACGGCGGGCAAATGAAACCTGAAGCAGCCTCAGTGCTTCGGCACACTTTAATTCCCTCCCATGCTAATCATTCAAAAGCAGCACACGAGATTGACTCCACGGCCATCAAGCCTCTCTCTAATGAGCCAATTCAGGCTGTCGTTAAAAGCCTGCTAAGAAGTCACATGTTCCTCCTGTGACCCTGGATTGTCGCTTTTCTCCTCAACGTAAGGAGGGAGGGAGAGGTGAGCATCAGCAGTGGCCAAAAGAAAAAAGAAATACAGAGGGAGGGCATGACAGTAAAAGAAGATGAAAGAGGCTGTTTTGGGGAAGAAATTAGATGAGGAAGGGTTCAGACTGATATGAAGAGATGGAGGATGGAAGAGAGTGCTACAAGCAAGCAGGTCAAATAGGATTTAATCAAATAAAGAGAAAAGGCCCGAGGTTAAAGAAAGAAGGCTTGAAGAATGAGGTGTGAAATTAGGAAGCAGGGGAAGAGATGGGAGGGGGGTGGCATCAGGGTGGTTAAAGAATAGTTCAGTAAAATATGCTTCATATTCACTTTCTTGCCCGGGAGTTAGGTGAAAAGATAATTACCGCTCTCTGTACAGTAAATATTAGGCTGGAGCCATCAGTCAGTTAGCTTAGCTTAGCACAAAGACTAGAAACAGAGGGAACAGGTAGCCTGGCTCTTTCCAGAGGTTAACAGAGACACATCTACGACATCTTTAAAGCTCAATCAGCACGTTATATCTTGATCATTTAACCCCGCGGATAATGAACTGTCAACTGTCAGTGAACTGTTCAGCTTTAATACAGACTGAACAAATGAAATATATCATGTTTATGAGTGAGAGCCGGCTGTCTCTCTTTTTCTGAGGTAAGACAAACCAAGCAGAGGCTGGCTTCAACTTTAGTAAAATGCATCTCATCATCTCTCACGACTCTCTACAAGACAGGAATTAACACATTTTCATTGCGTGCAGACCTATTTCTTTAAGCTGCATGCAAAAGGGGTAATGTTGCTGTCTGGAGATGACATATGTGTCCTGTTGCATGATGAGAAATCAAATTGGCAAAGGACAGTTCGTGGCCTTGAAGCAGATGGACATATTTCAGCTTGAACAGGCAGGACAACCTTGAAGCCAAGAGGGGACAGTACTATTAGATAAAAACAGCACCGCCACGACACCTAAATGAAGCAGAAGACAGAACATATTCCTCTGAAAGGCCTGAACACAAATGGAAAACGAGAGTGATACACTGGTGACTGAAGACTTCTCATAATATTTTGCTTAACAATTGTTGAGCTCACTAAGCTGAATGACATAAAATTAGGTAATTCATTAAAAAATGCCTTGAATGCATATACATATACATATATATATATATATATATTTCACAGAGGAAATAATCAGTGGCGAGGCCACTCTTTGGGGATGATGGTGGGTTATCAGCATTAGCAGATAATTAGTGGTTACAGAAGACGTGTTTCTGAGCAGATCTGAAAATTGTGCTCGGCAGCGCAGATGTAGAAAGCAGTTTATGAACACAGATTAGCGCCGGAACCTCGGGGGATGAAACACAATGGTACTAACGAGGACTGCGGTGTGTGTGTGTGTGTGTGTGTTTTGTGGTATTCTAATTAGCGTTACTTCTGCCTAATTAACAGCATTAGTTCAGACAGGTGTGAGGACAGAAGACGAGCACTGACAAAACACATTCATGTTCTCTTCATGAACACAATACGTGAATGATCTCTTCAGCGTGTGTTTGGGCTGCTGGTTCAATGGCGCACTTTTAATGGTTTGGCAACAGAAGCTTCATCCCGCGGCCAGCGGTGGTCGGACTGGTCAGGGATGAGTAAAAGCATCCTCTGCTTTCCCAACATGACGAAGCTCTCAGTGACACGGCCTTCCCTCTGGCTCGCAGTCAAACAGAGGATGAGGCAGAGGTGCTAACACCGAGCGCCACATCACAAACTTTTCAAAGTGACTTTGTGCAGTGCAGTGGAGATTCTCCTCTCACTGTGAATCCAGGAGAAACTTTTTAAACAGGTACATCTTTTCTGAACAGACAGTCTTTTGCTTGGCAATAAACCCACACATCAAAAGGTTTGAAGGAAAACTGTGATAACGGATTGTAACACAGCAACTTAAAAGAAAGTTACACTGCTGATGTGTCATATTTATTTTTTGTCTATTTTTTTAAAATGGGGCATCAGATAGCTGCAGGCATTTATTTCATTTGTCTCTGTAATAATCACTGTTTTTATATTTGAATGTTTTTGCATTGACTACATGTGCAACGTGTGCTTTGTCAAAAGTACATAAAGGTAGGAGAAAGATGAAATTTAGCAGGTTAAGCTTTTTTTTTACATAAACATTTTTATCTGCAATTTTAACATATTTCTTACCGTTTCAAAGGGCAGAGTAAATATATAAAGTCATAGAGGTCTCTCAGGAGACTCGAGAGATTATTAATTTCATTTTATACAATATACTGTAGTCCATACTGTTTTACTTTAACTTAAGTATAATATATTATGTTTTATAATATATCTAAAAATGAATACAGACCAATTAAATTAGCTACACTGCTAATATACTTATATACTATAATATACTGTAGTTGCAGACTCTGCTGCTGTTAATCACATCACTTTTGCCTTGTAATACTGTCATCAAGTGTTCTTGTGCAGTTTCTGTTTTTACCTCCATTATTATCTCAGTTTTATATAGTGTACCTTATTATATATTTTTCTCTGGTGGTCTGAGCTTATTTCTGCTCTTAAACACCTGAATTCGCCCTCTGGAATGATGTTTATCTCATCTTATCTTAATTTTAGAGGTGGTTGAAACTTCATTTACTGTCTGATAAAGCGGACTGTTTGCTGGCAGGTGTAGCTAATTCATTGGCTACTGAGCGCAGTCTCTCAGTGTCCAAACTGAGGAGCGGCTTTCTTCATTTCCGCTTAAGTGGTGCTTGACTATAAGAAACATTTCCTCTCCAAGCCATCAGTCAGTCAGTGGATCGTGTTGCAGTCATACCTGAAAAGGTCCCCAGACTGTGCTTCACAGGTATTTAATTTCAAATGCTGCACAGGGAGACAATTTCAGGCGGGCGCCGTGGCGAAATGTGACGAGGCGTCCTGTCACGTCTCATCTTGTACCTCTCACGCACACTCGGGATCACATGCAACAACATCATTGGAAGGTGGCTTCAACGGAGCATGTCGTGTGTCAGCCTAATAGAGCAGAGATAACAAGCGCTCTGCCTGCCTGTCCTGTTGACAGACTGCCGCGGCGGGACGCCTGACATAGCAAAAGACACAGCCAGCTGTCTACTTCTCAGACTCCCCATCCTGTGGGCCACATTTCTGTTAATTCAACCTAAGAGCCTGAAACCGTCTGCTCATCAGCTGGTTGGTGCGTTCTTACCCTTTGCTCTTCGTAAGCTAAGCTAGAGGGGTTAAATGCTTGACAGAGGGACTGTATGATGCAGTGATCCAGGGTAGAAATCTGTGGACAGCCCGTCTTGAAAGAGAATTAATGTCCCATTGAAAATCCAAGGTGGAAATAAAGAGAAATCAAATGCTACAGCAGCACAGCAGAAGCATCCAGCCTGTCTGCATCCTTTATGAATTCACTATGATCTGTCATGCTCTTGCATCATGCCAGTAGTGGAACGGCATACAGCAACAAAGATCAATGTTGTGTGGACAAATCCAGCTGCAGTTAAAAGAAATAGGGGTCTCTTAACCACATTTTCTGCCCCATTTCAATCACAGTCTTGTAAGATTTTAGATTTGCCATTACCGAATCCAATCCAAAATGTATTTTTTCATTATATGTTTGTGATTGTTTTCCTCCATCACGCAGCTGCAGAGCTGTTTTTATCATTCAAAGCCAAAACTACCTCTGATTTCTGGTAACTAATGAAAATATCAAAACTGCTTCACATCTTGAATTTTTTACCTCATCATGCTTTTGATTATCAAATTGTGGGTTTTATGTGAATGGGTGCACGACATACTGTGTGTGTGTGTGTGTCTGTGTGTGCGTGTGTGCGCACGCACTGATAACACAGTGCGAATACAAAGCAGCTTAACCAAATTCGAAGAAACGTTGAAGTATTCTGAATTGTTGGTCTTATATTAATGGATACTTTGATAATAATAAATACCGAGAAAACCCTAAATACACAAGTTAATCTTCTACATATTCTGAATCCTGTCGAATCCCATGGAAACATCCAGCCGTGCAAACTCACACTTTACATGCAAGCTTAGACTTCATAAAACCGGATCCTTAACACAAATGCAAAGAGTCATTTTAATCTATTAAACACAAGGAGAGGGGGTGGAAACAAGGGAAGCTCATGAGCCGTCAATCCACATCAATGAAGAACTTCATATATATTAAGTGCCTGCTGGAAGAATCATTATTTAAATTGTGTGACAGACAAGCTCTTCTTTTCACCCTTAAATAATGCTGCTTTTAAAAATCATGTGCAGATGTCCAGGCAAAGGTTTTCTGTAGGCTACCTCCACAACACACATACACATTTGGCATCTCAGTCTTTGCTCTGGTGGAGGGGATAAATATGTATTTTATCTGTATCTATTATCTTTTGCATTTGCTTTCTGTTGTATTGTGTGAACAGGGAATTGAGGCAGGTGCTCTGCTTTTTAACACTAATAACACAGCCCACGTTGGTCCATCAGGATATTGGGGCAGCACTGCCTGAGGGAGCCTTTAAGGGCTTTTAAAAAAAAATAAAGACAAACAACAACTTTAATGCATACAGATACAGGAAGACGAGAATCATCTCAGGCAATGCAAAGTGAAATGCAGAAGCATCCTTTTAAGTTCAAAAAGCCTCAAGCTTAGTGTTCATTCATTAATGTACAGACACAGTGGCAAAAATCATTACTAGGTGTCCTTGTCTCTGTGTGTGGAGTATGTATGTGACTGTCTCAGACTTTACAGATCACTTTAAAAAACTCATCCACATCCACAATAGCAAGCTCACACCTATTGCAATGTCACCAGTTGGACATTTTGGTTGGCACCTAAGTGGAAGTCAACAGACTGGGTAATTACATGTAAACTGTGAATTTTTTCCACCCTCACACAGAATGCTTCAGACTTGTTTTCCTCGCTATAGAAAAAAACGCATAAAATTGGCTGCAATAATTGGGATTAGATTCGGGAAAAAAAATAATACCAATGTGACTTTGTTTGATTGATTTGCTCGTCTTGTAAGGGCATATCTTGGCATGTCTGTAAATCTGAGTTTGTGAGTTTGTGCCTGCAGGCTCCTGCTGCAGGGGGACCACTGATCCTGTCCCCTGGGCTGCCATAACAGTGGCACATCTGCTACTACATGAGGACTTGTGTTTACTCTGAATTAATTCATTAAAAAGGAATATTTCTACTGATCAGCAAGGCTCAGTTCCTCTAATTCATTTCTTTCCCGCGGAGGCTGTCCTACCAAGAAAGAGAATGACAGAAACTCATCATTTTAGTGGCCCAAAACAGCATTTAGGTTTGTGTTCAAGTGACAAGTGTGCGTTGTGTCAGGTCAGCGCATGTTTCCCCACTCAGCAGAGCGGATGTACACTGAAAGTTTAAATTTGACCACAACCTTTTTAGCCAATCACTGTTGACCACCAAAACACCAATGAAAAACTCTTCCAAGTGAATTTCCAGAAAGTACAACAACAAATGCAGATGCTGATACCCAGTATGCTGCAAAAACTCTGTTTTGGGATGAAATGTTGAAAAGTGGCAATCCACAACTAACAAAATTAGCACTGTTGTGTTTTAAATATCTTGTCAACCAACATTTGCTCGGTTGGTGTTCAAACCTGATCAAACCTTAACCATAGAAATCATATCACATCATATCACATCATAAAACAAGTTCATTTTTCAACAGCAATATGCAACAGTTCAGGAAGGCACTGACAAATGATGCTGTCTTGGCAACTTCTATGTTTGTGTTGGAGACCCATAGATAAGTGTGTTTGTGTATCTGTGTGTGTTTCAGTAAGATCCATGATGATGTGAGTTAAGGCTTATTGGATGCCACCACACTGCATAGTGGTTTATAATATTATGAGAAGGAATTAGACTACTGTGTTATCATGGTGGCAATCACTTTATCCTCCAAGGCAACAATCACCCAGTAAACAGAACAAATATGGCGCTCCCATTACAAAGTAATCTAGCAGGAATGTGTGATCTTATATCATCTTAAATATGTTCTTCAGATGTTTTATTCCTAATCAGGCTCACCTAAAAATAAGATTTTTGTTCCTTTTGCATGAATTCATGACACACTTGAGATACTTTATGGTGGAAGGATGTCCGTGAAACAATGTTATCCCATCATTCTGCAGCCTACAGGCTCTGAAAGCCTCCCACATGAGAATAGTGTAGAGGAGAAAAATCACAGCGCGAGAGGTCAGAGCGGTGGAAATAGATTCATTTCTCCCACGTTTTCTACAACTCTGGTTTTTCATATTTTTTTCCAGTTTTACTCAGCCAAAGACTTCAATAAAAAATACTAAAATTCTGATCCTCAAGTGCGCATCGTTAATTCCCGTCTCTTCTGCGATACTTTCTACATGTGTCAGGGCTCTGGCCACATAAAATCTGACTTTAAATCACCTCCTCTTTTCCTTAAGACACATTCATAAACTCCCCTCGTGCAAATTTTCAGCCCTTCACATCCAGACCACTATGATCACTAGTTTATGTGCAGGCTTGAGTCCACTCTGTCTGGGGATTTTCCTCCTCACAGAGATCATCAATGTGTGACAGAAAACTGGAGCTCAGGGAGCGCCAAATGAGCAAAGTCTCTTTTTTTCCCTCTTTCAGTTGCCTTTCTCTCCCTTTTCACATCCTAATGTGAATGCTGTCATTTCACACACGCACACACAGCCATTTTTCACAAGTCTGCCTAGCAACCAGCCTCTCAGCCTCTGAAAAAGTTATTTCTTCTAAGTTCTCGTTGAGACAATTAAAAAAAAAAAAACTTGATTAGCGTTCCTCTTTTATTTTCTCCCTCAGGCAGTGTCACTTTAATGACACTTTCATCTTTTGATTGTTTTCACTTCATTCATGTATTCAATGCTTGCATTATATTCACTTATTCACATTGAGCTTCAAAGTTTTAGCTATAAGTTTAGTTTTTATTTTTTGTGTACATTATTTTATCTTTGACAGTCACTTGTAATGCATCTGTAGAATCTGTATACTTCACAGACTGGGCTACACAACAAAAATACTTGCAGTATTCTCTACAAATACACTTTAATTGCAGGATTTAAATGACGTGCCAGAACTCCAGATGAAAAGCACACAACAAACAAAACAACAAATGACCACAGCAAAGCATTGCATTTGTATTTCTCTCTCCACACGCACGCTTTCAGCTGTTAAGTACTACAATATAGCGTTTTCACACACTCAATCCGTTTGACACAGGATTATGCACATAGGCTCAACCCACGTTTGACCCAATCATAACCAGACCGCTGTCACAGGTTAATCCCCACGTCGCCATTCACAGAAATCCACAGCTGTAATTCCACGCACAGAAATACATCAGCGTGAATATACTGTAGATACACAGAGGAAATGTTGACTTTCAGCATGATGCCATGTTGACTTATCATGAAGAGCTAATCAAACTGTTTACTTCATTCCACACCACACTTCTATATATAACAAGCAATGGAAACCTGGAAATGTGATGTTAAAATGCTACTGTAACTTCAACATGTTCCCCCAGATAAACAGAAAACACTTTTGCCAGCATGACTGTCAGTGTAGAAGGGTTATAAACTGTAGACTCTGCGGTTGTTCCAATTTACCAGGGTATTGATTGCCAAGGTATTACATCAGGCAACAGCAGAATATTGACTGGCTGTCAGATCAATTAGACTCTGCTTGCCGACATACACCGAGGACCTTTTTGACACAAACGTGACAGGTGTGGCATTACATGTGTTTAAAACAGTAAGGAAGGTTCTTTTCCACTTAGAAGTGGTAGCGAGCCACGACAGTGAGCCAGCACACACCGTACTGTGGCCTTAGCAGTAACACACCTGAATGAGATCACTCCAGCTCTGTATGGCAAAGCTGGTCAGCTGGTCCATCTGTTGTCTTTGGTTCAAACTGAAATATCTCAGCAAGTATTGTCTGTATCATCATGACATTTTATGCATCAACATTCCTGATCCCCAGAGGAAGCAGCCCACTGAGGATCACCTGTCTTTTCCTCTAGTGCCTTTACAAGGTCAGAATTGAAGAAAGTTAAGTTTAAGAAAATACCTGCTAAAATAATGACATTCCTGCCAACCCCACTTATGTTTTGTGCAAATTTGCCTCACAGAAATTTGCTATAGACTATGAGCAAGAGGTCTACTGGCAAGATAATCATCGTGGAATCAGCACTAATCCATTGTAGGAGACATTAATACTACTACTATTACTTTTTGGATCCAACATACAATCATTTAAAATGCTACTATTTCAAAAAGTTAAAATTTTAATGAAAAAGACATGAGCCAAACATGTCGCACTACAGTACATTTTTAAAAGACCATGCTTAGTATCTGATGTGAACAATCTGCTGTCACCAAAACTGTATCAGTGTTATGTTACCCGTCCGTGTGTGTTACAGGGAAAAAACAGTCCCAATCCTCTCCTATCTAGCTACCTCCCCCAATTTTACATGCCGCAACTCTCGAACATGAAGACATGAGCCGACTGCTTGGCATGTTAATTACTCTCAATTATCTAGCTCATCTCTTCTTTCTATTCATCTCTGTCAGCTCCAGCTCTGCGAGGGTAATACTCCATTCAGAGTCACAGAGTGAGAGGAGGGAGAGGGCATCCTCTTGTTTATTCACTGATTAAACTGAAGACACATCGGTTTATGATACTCATAAGAAAACGGTCGAAAGTCAAGGTTGAGAGACAACGATGAGCAGAGAAAGTGACGCAGGAAGTGAAAAAAGAAAGGTTGGATTGAATTGGAGCGTGCTGGATGCTAAAAAATGGATCACCCACTGTGTGTGACCTACAATAAAATACTATTACAAGGGGTAGTAAGCAGCGTTTGGATAATACCGTAAAGCAGGCATCTTACAGCTGCAGCCCTTTAAATGGGTCAAAGTATGACACTATATCTTTCCATATTTTCTTCACTTTCTTGGACTTGATGCACTTCCTCAATCTAGCGTTAGACAGTCACAGTATGAATGGCAGCTGGGCAGGTCTTCATCTGCTCACAGAGGACGTATGATTTGATCCAAAGCTCTCAACTACAGTTTTGAAGGTCAAGAACAATCTTGGAACCTCGGCTTTTAAGCCAACTTGGACAAGGAGTCTAAAAACATCGATGACGAAGCAAACTGCTCCTACTGATGACGGTAAAGCTGTTTGATTGAAGGCTTAAGAGCTGCAATTGGACCTTGTGTTGAGTGCTTTGGTGCTGAGGCAAGGCTAGGACCCATTCACATGCTGTGCTAAAACACCAGCAGCTGATTTGTCATTTTGTGTCAAATCATTAACAATCAAGCCTTTGAAAGAGTTAAAGGTGTTTTTGTCTCAGCTCGGTAAATTCAGAACAAATCTGTGCCGCCATTTCGTAAGTCTTGCTTCTAAGCATGCAAAAAGCAAATCTATAATCATGGATTATGACAAGAATATCTTCCTGTGTATACTTATATTGAAATAAAATACTAGAAAGATTAAAAGTGTGCAGATGGTAGGGTATTGACAAGTTAATGGTAGGTGGGAATACGTCTGTCTCCTCCGCACTTGATGACAAAACCCCAATTATCCTGAAATGTGCTCCGACTGTCGCAATTGTAATTATAGTTGCATGACAACCTCTTACCCTCCGTTTGTTTCTCAAATTAGTGCACACAGGGCTGTCTCTGCTCCTCCCATTTATCTGCCATTATATATTAAATCCATTTGGCCTATGGAGCCGTGGGCATTTTCCTGCCATGTCTCTATCTATCGACCGGGCGAGTGAGAGCCCACTTAAAAATGCCCAGTAAAGATGATATAATGACGGCTGGACGGATCTGGAGATGGATGCTGCAGGAAGAGGAGGAATAAACATCTGTTGGTACTAAATGACGATCTGGAATGACAGGAAACGCGTAGGGTTGACGCTCTCTCAGGCCGAAGTGGGAAAGCAGATTGCCTCCCACAGTCGCGTTCACGGTATTTGAGCAGAGCTGCTACCATAAAAAGCCAAAAAACATGCAGAAGGAAGCCGACAACAACAGTTTGGACCACCCAAAAGTTGGCTAGCCGATCGCATGCGTCTTATTGCATTCAAAGTAATGAGCTGTTCTTTTAAATTTTCCATTATATTTTATGGGAAATGCACTTGGATGTGTTTTAGGCATCCTGCTGGCAGCCAAATTGACAACCTAATGAGTGAAACTTGACATCCTCGGCAGAGCTCCAGAGATTTAACTGCCAGTGACATCATTTCTTTTTACTTTATTGACTTGATCAAACTCATCATCATTCACATTATTCGCACTTCTAACCACGTCGACAATTTTAGTTTTATGAAAATTTCATCTTGATGTACTTTGCTTTTACCTCTCTCAGTTTTTAGTGGCTTCAGCCTGCACAAACAGAGCTGACAATACTCTGAAAAGAAAAACAAACTTGAGAAGGAGGAAAAAAGGCTCATTGATGAATCTCAGTGAGTCTCATCCTTGTCCCCACTACTGGTGAACTAAAGGCACCGCAGGGCTTTTTCATCATATACTTCACATCATGAGTGTGTATCAACAGCTCAAACATTAGACACAGTGTATGCTGAGGATATTAACATCATGCAGAACAGAGAAACACTCACGTATGAAGCTTAGCATAGTTTTTACACTACACACTCAAGAAAGACACCACAGATGTACACCATCAGCAGATGGTTACAAAACACAAGCCCTTGCAGATTTGTGTACATGTAAACAAGTCTAATATCTTCACCCTACTAAAACCCAAAAGGGGGATAATTGGCTGTTGGCATGCCCGACGTTTGCCTGTTCTTACGTGAATTTTCAACAGCTCTTTGAATCAGGGATATTTAACAGATGCATCCTCTATCTGGGGGATCTGCCAAGAGCATTTAACCAACTTCCAAAATAATCCAGGACAAATATAGTGGTGGTGTCACTCAAGAGAGAAAAATACCAGCATGAAAAGGTTTTAAATTAACACATGAATTGGCCTCAGAAACTCCTTATTTACCTGCAAAAGCACGTGCAAAGTAGCACACACCATCATCACCAAGACCTTTACTTATATCCCCTCTGAGAGAAAAATTGAGCCCTGCCATTGAGTTGCACATTCAAATAATCCATATTGCAATCAAAATGACAGGCTGGGGGACTGAATGAATGACCGGTAGGGATTGGAGGGGGCATGAAAATCACGTGTGAAAGCAGCGCTGTGTTGAATTCAAACACAAGGCTTGCTCAAAATGTGAAAAGAGCAAAACACATGTTCAGCAACAACTGATGAGGCAAAGTCGTTGCTCCTGCAGACTGCAGCTTCTCTGTGGCCAGCAGCATTAATATACACCTTTGTGGTGTGAAAATACACAGCTGTGAAGCAGGGTGTTGTTGATAAAAGACCAGATGCAGTCAGCAAATCTTCATTGGGCACAATGTCGTAACACTGTGCAGCTCCCAGGTGTGAATGTGTGCAGCACAGCGGGTGTGAGGTAAGACGTCGCCCAAAAGGACATACCATGCAAATAAGTTATAAGATGATAAATTATCGTATCTCTTACTTATTCCTAACCTCCCTAACCTCGCAGGCCGTAGTAAGCCCAAATTCACCTCCTCTGTAGTCTGTAGTCTGACAAGCATTTTGAGTGGGATGTGCGATAAATGATAAATGACTGTATCTTGTCTTCTCCGTTACCCGTGACACTACCACAAACCCCTCCTACGCCTGGATGGAAGAGCGAACTTCTCACTGAGCCATCAACGGTCTTGTGATTTTCAACCTTGAACACAAAGCAGGTATTTAGAAACAAGAAGATTCAAACCAGTGAATTTTATCGATGAATACATTGCAGCTTATAAACAGGCCATACGGGGCACCAGGCTGGTTTAGGGGTTAAAGTATTAACCATTAACTAACATTAAGTCCTCTGCTCTGGTCCTCCTTGTTTCTCTCGCTCTCTGCCTTTATTTCCTGTCATCTCTCTCTTGTCAGCTCTCCAATAACAGCTTAAAGTGCCCTCCTAAAAGGTATATATATATTTAAATAAAAGGAGAAATAGGCCATGCAGTTGCAAAAGCAACGCCTACAGTTGTCGAAATAGCAGTTCACAAGGTTCAGGAGCTTCAAGATCCCTTGAGTCACATAAGCACTCAACAACTGTTCTGACATGGATCAGTCAGCGGATGTTCTTCAGACTTAAATCTAACAAAAAAAAAAAAAAAGCTCAAAAGGTGCAGTCTGACTTTTTTAGGCTGCTCTTGCTGTCCATTAAAAGGTGATTTGTGACACTGGGGAAGGGCCAGCCTGTTCCAGAAAGAAATGGATTGTCGTGCCCAGACCTAATCATAAAGCAACCTCAGGAGCTGTATTGTTGTGCACTGTCTTACTCTGGGTTAAATCCCCCACCGCCACCACACACACATACACACTGTATCTCTCACCATCTACACAATACAAATACAAAGAGGTGAGCGGAGGGGCCCACTCTCTTTAAAATAATCAATAAATAAACAAAACATCTCAGAGTGGCGGCAGCTGAAAGGAGGCGCCGCGGGGTTCTCGTCTGTGTCTGCAAGGCTTTTTTATTTCAGGTATGGAGAGTTATGGCATACAAATGATGCGTTAATCATACAGCGCCCCCACTTAGTGCATGAACCTGCAGCATGGTGACTCTAAGCAGGCTAATTGGCAGCCACGCGTGCCGAGTGTTAAATTACTGAATGTACAATTACTGTAATGAATATCCAATGTGCATGAGCGTGGTCCTCTGTGCAGCCCACATCGACTCCACACAGACTTCTTAATGCAATCAAAGTGCCCACATAATGGGGTGCTCAATTGCAATCTCAAAGTGGGACAATGTAACCAATTTCTGCCCCATAATGATGCTGATTAAATATTTGTAGACAGCACCAGTCAGTCTTCCAGTATTTGTAACAGCTCACATGCTGCAGGACTGGTGTCTCTCCACTAAGAGCTTCGCTCACGGATCAATGGGTTTCCACATTTACACACGGAGTGTGAGCCAACAGATCAATAGACTCTGAGTTTTGGATGGAACCACCAGTATGGAGGGAGTAATGCCACATAGTTCGCCCATCTAGTGAGGGAATGACAAAGAAAAGAGGCCCAGAGACCGAAGATGCTGAATGCACATGAGCAGAGCTGAGCTAGAGGATTTTTAGGAGGAGAAGGCAAAAGCATGAAAGAAGGCGAGCGTGGAGAGCGTACCGGGGTCTGTATGAGGTGCAGAATCAGAAGCATGCCAGAAAGAGTGACTTGAGAGAGAGAGAGAGGAGTGACAGAAACAGAAGGAGCTGCTGGAGAGAGGAAACACGCCTGCCAGCTAGTCCATCAGCAGACTGATTTATGTGTTTGTTCACAGTTTCCCTCACCAAGCAGGATACCCTGCTGGTTTGGATCTGTCACCACTGGGAGTCCCCCCGCGCCGCCTTTCCGACCTGCGAGGAATTCCCACTGCACCAAGTCTCCATTTCAGCTCACGATCCAAATGCACACTCGGCCCCACCAAGGCTCTTAATTGCAGATTTGAAAATTCAAATCATGTGATGACACGAGACAGAGGCCAGCACTGAAACCATCCGCAAAGTCTTTCACAAGACCGGAAACGTCACTGTACTTGACACGGCTGTTAGTCAGGACCAAAGAGAAAATTACAAAAACAAACAAAACAGGAAAGCTGCTGCTCTCTCCAACACTGGACAGCTCGGTGACAGGCAGGCGTCCAGGCAGCTCTCAACTTCTGAGAAAACAGGAATTTAATCCTCTTGGACAAAATGGACCAATGAATTCAACCGCTGCAGGGTTCATGGGTTAAAACTGGATGGCAAGAAAGGCATAATTATTTAAAGCAGGTCAGGTCACCGTTCAACTAGCAGGCGGCATCCACGTGGCCGGTGTGTCTCCCGCTGGGAGTAATGAGCACTTTGCTGCGTGGTATGGAAGCAGCAGTGGATTACACTTAACAATGAGACTACAAAATGTGACCCCGGCATGTCAAATGCAAATCAGCTCGCAGATAACAATACACCAGCACAAAGACATCTTAAAGCCAAATGTTACATATGCCTGTAAGAACATGACAGGAACTGTGAGATCTGCAGGGTTTAGTGGACTCATCTGAGGAGGGGGGCACAGCAGAGGTCAAAGGTCTAGGTTAGGCTGAACTTGTGCATGAATGATGACAGGAGGCTCAACAAAGCAGATTGCAGTGTCAAAAAAAACCCAAACATTTTCATGCAACCCCCTTCGCTCACCGTGCACTTTAAGGCCAAAACACGAGCTCGCCCATCAAAAGCAAACGAACCTGCAGCTCCTGGATCACCTCGCGTGCGCCCCGCGGCTCGTCCACACGTGTGTGTGTGTGTGTGTGTGTGTGTGTGTAGAGGGGGGTTGACAAAGGGAATCCCGACACCCTCCGCGCGCGGCGTCCGGACCAAACCAAACAAGAGTCCTTTTACTCCGAGTCCGCCGGGGAGCTCTCCATCCTCTGCCGGGATGACTTTACTCCACGAGGAGGAGGAAGAGGAGGAAGAGGAGGGTGTTTTCTTTGCCTTTCACATGATCTGAAGCTTTCTTGCTGGTCCACTTTGAGAGATTAAGACAAAGACTGGAGCGAAGCTGGCGCCTCGATGGAGAGCGTCCGCGTCTGTCCCGCTTTCATCCTCCACACAGAGAGAGAGAGAGAGAGAGAGAGAGAGAGAGAGAGAGAGAGGTGCGACTGTTGGGAGGAGCAGGAGCAGGAGGAGGAGGAGGAGGGGGGTGGGGGGGGGTGAAGGTTTCCGTGGATCGGTGTTCCCCTCCGATCATCCCTCCCTCTCTCTCAGCAGACAAGAGAGGAGGAGCAGGAGAGAGAGAGAGAGAGAGAGAGAGAGAGAGAGGAGGGGAGTGTGGACCAATTGAGAGGCAGGAGGAGAGAGAGAGACGATCAGAGCATCAGTGTGTGTGTGTGTGTGGGACCAGAGAGGACAAACATTTACTCTTGATCATTAAAGTCAGGAACAGATGATGTGGTGTGGGCAGGCTGTGAACTCCAGACATTAGTTCAACTCATCTAAATGACCATGATCATTTTAATAAGTGTAAAACAGAATATTGTAATTAATCAAATACAATATTCATATTTAAATATCAACAACTTTCTGAACTCAAATAGTGGACATCAAGGATGTTTTTAGCTGAATAAACTAAAAAATAGATAAATGATTAAATAAATGCAGTAAACTTTGTCATTATATAAAGGCTGTGGTGAAAATGTTCACTTCAGTACTGTACCTGTATATTTTTGAGGTACTTTACTTGAGTATTTCCATTTTCTGTTTTTTTACTACATTTATTTGACAGCTTCAGTTACTCAACTTATAAATAATATTTAAATAATTATTGAAGCATTAGAGTTATTATCATATTAGTGCACCAATAATAATCCAATGGTACTTTTACTTTTGGTACTCTAAGTATATTTGGGTTCTAATACTTTTGCAGTCTTGTAACATTTTATTTGATTTCTGTCAAATAATTCTTCTTTCTGTCAAATTCTGTCTTCCTTTTTTTAACCATCAATTTTAGTTTGAGTGTCTTCGAGGAGACAAAGAGGAGGAACTGAGGCTTGAATGGCCATCCTGAGCTGCAGCCACCCACACAGTCCATCATGTTTGTGGTCCGAGTGGTCACAGCTGTGTTGGCAGGTGTGGTCAGAGCTTCAACAGAAGACAACACTCTCTTTAAAATCATTTTGAGTAGGATATCCACCTTTTGTGCCCCCCAGTGGTTGAATCAAAGACACTAAAATCTGTGCAGATGAGTCCAGTCTCTCATGAAGAGTGTGTCCTTGTTTTGGGTATTGTCTTACCTGTAAGTGTAGATTAATGAAAAAATCCAGCTCAGTCTTTGATGCAGTTCATGTTGACTGATGGATGTGCTTTTACGTGGTTTCATTCTTTGTGCCAAGCAAAGCTGAACATGTCCACCTCTCTGCACTGAGCACAAAGAGATTAAACTGAAAGACTTACGAAGCATTAAGCTCTGTGGGAATATGACGTTGTGCATATGGTGTACATTTATTAGTGCACATAACATCCTGTATGCATCCCCTCAGACAAAGCTCCAGCTAGAGATCTGGTTAATGTCGTGGTGAAAAACAGGGCTAAAAAGCGAGGACTTTATATAGGAGTTTAAAGTTACCTCAAGCGCTTGCAAAATGATCAGTTCTACTGTCACTGGAATCAGGGGCAAGAAAGATTTGATTAAATGATTTCACAACCCCATCAACTGTTTGAAATGTTCTGCGAATGTGTGAATTTGTGAGCGACTGTAAGGTGAACGTGGCCGTCTCTGTCTGTTGATTGGCAGTGCGATTAGTATCGCTGGGGCTAATATTAACTTGATAACATGAGTTCAGAGAATTCCCATAACCTACATTTTTCTCTGCCTCCTTTTACAACTACAGATGACTTCTGATGAGATTCCCATGCAGCAGTAAATAACCTGTGCTTTAGGACCGTGCTGTTCCAGTCAATAAGAGGAAGACTAATGTGGAAAACAAAAGGCAATATTACTCTCTTGTGGGTCCGTATATTATGCTCTGTCAACATCCGGTCCCATGTTCTGGAAGTTCTCTATAATAAATGTGTGACTCAAGTGTGTGTCTGCATAACCTGTGTGTGTAGATGTATAACTTACATTGTAGGGACGTAAATATATTTACAAAGTTACAGCATGAGGACTCGGCTTCATTGCACTTCAGGGGTACATATAGAGTAAGTCTTCGTAAAATCAATGTAAGTCAATGTAGTGTCCTGTGAAGTGATGCAAACATGACCGTGCATGTGTTTCTGTGTGTGTGTCACCGTGTCATGTTGTATGTGATTACACCACATATGCTCTCTCCAGTCTGTCCCTGTTCATTAAGCCCTGTGAGACTCTGCTGCTCTGCACTGATTTCTGAGAAACAGAATTAGTGACACAGACCATCATTTTTATACAGCTTAAAAGAAGGATGATTTCGTTTCTCTGTCAGATACGTATAGTTTGTGACATTCGTTTCATGTAATCCACTGGCGGTTGCAGGGAAGCGGAGGCTTTTGCATAATCTGCATACTGTCAAAATGCAACTGGAGAAACTCAAATAATCAAAATGGAATTAAACCGTGCAATTTAGGTATCTTTATAGATGTCTTTGAGTTTTTGATGCCCAAACTTTTAAAAAAGTTACAGTCTGATTCTGTGTAAAAACCTCTGAGCAAAAATATATGAGATATCAACAGCCAAGACCTCCAAATTAAATGACAAAATATGTTTTATATATATATATATATATATATGTGTGTGTGTGTGTGTGTGTGTGTGTGTGTGTGTGTGTGTGTGTGTGTGTGTGTGTATAATTTGTCCGTGTCCTCAAAAATGACTACTATGATAGTATGGTAGTATCACTATGGAGATACTACTATGAACATGTTTGTCTGTGCTTTGAAAGAAAACACTGCAGACCAATGTTGAAATAAAACTTCTGTTTTATGATGTGACAACACTTTATCACCGGTGGCTTCCTGTGTTTAATTACAATATTTTGTAGATGGTGTGGTGTTTTTTGCTCCCAACAAACAAGTCACTATTCCTACGGCCACTTTGTCCCATGAATGTAAATGTGTCGCTTTGGATGATTTGCTTAAAATGACTCATGCTGTCATTTCTCTTGGGAGAACAGTCTCAATTATTCTTGAGTTCTATTTCTGAGTAAAGAGCTTTAGTCATGCAATAAATGTCTACTTTAAGCACAGGATTTGTGTGCCATTTCACTCAAACAGAATGGACAGATTTCAGCCACATGCAGCGTATCTAAAAGAGAGATAGGACAAAACGTTTGCTTACTTCGTACCATTTTCACATTTTCCAGTCTTGACTTGGATTTAGGGAGACTGTGACTGACTATAATGACACTTTTTACTAATATATTAGTGCTCATTATGCTTCTTTTTCCTCCCTCACGGAGAGATTTGTGTTCTTCCTTTATTTTTGTAAATCCCTTGTCTCCCTGCCGCCACAAAGCATGTCTAATCTCCTCAAGCGGCCGCTGGAGCAGGTTTTCTGCAGAAATGAGGATTTGGAAACAATGCAGTAGCCTACTGACTATGTTATTTACTCATTTCCAGGAGTCCCATCGTTGACCTTTTCAACCTCTTATGTCAAGCATAAAGTCTTTTTTATGTGGGACAGAAAAGGATCACACACGTGGGAGTGCTTCACATTGAGGCCGGGTTATGCAAATAAAGTATTTAAGGCTTAGCATTGTGAGAAATGAGGTGGTAAGATATTACAAGCAGGAGGGACCCATTCTAAATCCTTCCTCTATTGTGCTGCCAATTACAGGACCATTTTCTGTGTGCATGTGTGTGTATAATGGTGCATCTGGTGCACTGTTGCTTGTCATTACTGCCTTCGCTTCTTTCCAGAGCTCAAAAACATATTGTGATGGGAGGGTAGATGGAGTAAAGCCAATACATCCTTAATGTACAGTACACCGAGCCAAGAAGGTTTGATCAGTCAGCAGTAACATTTACAGGAAAACCCACACGGCTATGAGTACATCACATCTGCACATCATACACACTGTCTGCTGCTTATTAATCTGAACGCGATGTTAAAGGCCTCAGGTCAGAGTATTCTCATTCATTCAAACTATTTTATTACAAAAACCTCCAAACTAGGAGGTGTTAAAATGTCTACTAGTCTTTTGGGAACTTCTGTCACTGACAGGATGTTTTTCTCACCTGGTTCCTGACAGGAGAAACCCTGATTATCAGTAATTTCATTGTGCTCAGTGACAACTGTTTGTCCAGCTTGGAAAAACAACCCAGCAAATAAGAGATCTTCCCGTGGAGCCATAGAAATTGCAAACTGTCATAAAAAAAGGTGATAAGCATGGATAAGATCAACATCCATCCATCCAGTAACTCATCCTCACATATGTCGCGGGGATGCTGAAGCTTATCCCAGCTGACATCGGCTAAATACTATCCCTAACCCTAAAGCCATCAAAAAGGCAATTCAGTCTGATTATCAGCCATTTTCCAGATTTGATTACTGGACTTTCTAAAGTTATTTTCAGAGTTATTTCGTTAAAGGAATATTTTGAGTTTTTGGTTTTCTTGTTGGGTGAGAAGATCAATACCCATCTCATGAGTGTGTCTTAAATATGAAGAAAAATACAGCCCATAACTGGCTTAGCTTTGGATAAAAGCTGGAATAAGGTGGAAACAGATGTCGTGGCTTTGTCCAAATAAAAAAATCTCTGTACTCTGCAAAGGCTCGCTAGCCAAGAAATAGTTTGCAACTTCCTTTCTGTCTTTCTCCTTGCTTAGTCTTTCTGCTATGCTTAATAATCATCTACTGGCTATAATGTCTAATTCAGTGTACAGATACAAGAGTTTTATTAGCCATTACATCTAACTCTTCGCAAGAAAGCAAGTGAGAGTATTTCCCAAAATGTCAGACCATCCCTTTGAACATCAAACCCTTGAAACAAACTGTTAACCAGCTGTTCGAGTCTGTGTTGTCTATGTTTACAAGTGAAATGAAGATATGCTGACAGCCTTACACAGAACGCTGTGTTGGAAAAAAGAAGTGTACCAAAGTGAAATAACTGTTTGAATCCAATAAGCCCGAGGTGTGTTTGGTCTCCCTTTCTAGAAAGCGGCAACCCGGAGGAATTGTAATCTTTCTTCTTTTCTATCTGAGCCCCTGGGCACTCTTGTGAGAAAACACAATACACATACACACATTCTTTTTCCGCGTCTCCACACACAGCTGCATGCACAAAGCCATTTAAACCACTTGCTTCCTGCTGGCTCAGGCTTTACAGACACTTTATAGCCCGGCCTGATCCTGTCCTATCACAGTTCACGGTAACAGAGGTGAGGAACAGGGAGAGGCACCCATATCCGAACACGTGATGACCATTCCCTTTGTGTTGGCAAGGACCAAAAACACACACACACACACACACTGATGAGACGTGCAGCAGCACCTCCGCTGTGAAGATACTCATCTGTCACGCTGCTATGAATAAAGTCATAGGCTGAATAGATATCTTTAGAGGAGGTAAACACTGATCTGCTGGGATGTAAACATCACTTCTACGTGACAGCAGATTGAGATGAAATGACTCTGTTTAGGCCTATTCATATTCCAGAGCTGAGCTGCATTTTATTTCCAAACAGAGGGGGAAGAAAAGGATTATGCTGAATTGAAAAGGGAACAAAACAGAAGAGATGTTTCTGAATGCAAATCAGTTCAGTCCCTTCCCCCCTGCATGTCGGCTGGATTGACTCAATCTCACATTTAGACATCCCTGTATCGAGTTAAACCAAAACGTCTCTAAATCATAATATGCAAAGCAGATCTCCAGGCTATTTAGACTCCGCTACAGAGATTAAAATACTACTGCTTCTATAGTACAGCCAGTATTTTCTCATGGCGCCTCCACACTGATCTCATTTCACTAACATAATTCCACTCCTCACTGTGTGAAATGCTGTCACTGGGCACCAAGACAGATGAGAATTGGACTCCATATTGATGAGACATGATGCCATTGTGGGTGACCAATTTCATTTGTTTAAGCTATGACACAGCGCATTTTGTATTCCTAATTGGACGCAGGGACTCGGCGCTCTTCGTTGATTCCCACTCGGGCCGTTTCCTGCAACCCTCAAATCCCCAGAGGTCTGTTTGTTTTGTGTTTAACTAATGATGTGTGTGACACAAGCGCTTATTACAGTGAGCTTAGTACCAGGTGTGTGTGTGTGTGTGTGTGTGTGTAAGTGAGTCTTGGGGTTGTGTGCGCGCACTTGTGTGGAAGGTGAGCACATGTGAAGACTGCCAAACGCGTGCCAGCGTATGTGCGTGTGTGTGTATCAGTGTATATGTGTTTTTCAACAGGGGGATTTACTACTTAAATAACACAACCGTGATTAGGAAACATTGCCATCTGGTAGTTTGAGAGGGGTGCTGAGACACGTGCACATGAAGCGCGCACACACAAACACACACCCAAATATCAGCATGTAATAAATAATTCAGATACACAAGAGGAAGACAGAGATGGCTCTCATTGTCAACCAGTCCGTATCAGGCAATCACAAATACACACATGACATATACATAAATGTACTGCCACCATCTCACACCACATCTGTGATTTTGTGTGTTTCTGTTCCGCTGTGATTTGTCTCTGCCCACTGCTGATTGCAGAGAAGCTCAGGTCTCATTCTCCCGTGAATATCACACGGCGCCGTCTCTTATTTTTATCAGACGCGGCAGATTCACTTTCAAAGTTCCTCACACTTCCACTAGATGCTGCTTTCATTTTCTCTCAAGAGGGGGGAAAAAAATCACCATCTGTCGAATCAGGTGAGGATAAGACATCACGTCTGTGAGGGGAAAATGTAATGTTTCTAGGCAACCTGCTCTGAATTCAATATCATTTTACATCACCGATGTACAGACAAACATCCCGTGTTTTCTTCACTGTGGCCATAGATGCACGAAAACAACTTGATCTCATTTTTCCTGTTCACAGCAGTTAAGATTAGTTTGACCCTGAGAGCCACTGATCCAAGCAGCCGCTTTGCAGCACACCTACAAGCCCCCATAGGTGAGTGTTGCGTTTGTCAGGGATTATAACCACACGTCCCTCTGTGCAGTATATGAAAGGATCAGCTGAACATCGAGACTTTTAAGAAACTGCACCTCATGTTGATAGGCAGTAAAACAGATGTAACAATAACGACCTTGCCAGGCAAATATCTTGCCTTGATCTTTTCCCATTCAGTATTTCTTCCTTTAAATAAGCAAGACAACTATCGGCTTTCGGGTGACCATAACACTCTGAATTTGTTTTTATTTAGACATTTGAATTCCTCCACAATTGGTGAGCTCAACTTTACTCATAACTAATCAATGTTATTGGCATTACTGCACACAAATTAAATAATTTTGCTTCTCACTGACTTATAACAGCAGCCGATGTAGTTAGGCTTTTTTAAGTAAAATAAACTTTATGTGTAGCTTTAAATGATTCTGAAGACAGATAGTGCTATTTACAGACCCCTCCTCTGTCCTATGTGGACATGTGTCACACATTGCACCCTCATACTCATGTGCTGACTGTACCTCACACACTCACACACACACGGCTTTTCAGCCGTTCACTTTGCTCATCTCGTGTGCAGCGAGTGAGGCGTGCTGAGTGGCCTTGCCTACACGCTGTGGTACCTCTCCCCTCCTCTTTGTGAGTTTAACCTGACCGTCCTCACAGTATGATCTCCAGACATGACTCACCTGCACTGGGTCTGCACACACATGCGTACACACGCACCAGTTACACAAGATAATGTGGAGGCACATTTTGTACACAGCTGATTCACTTCCATTTACACTTGATATTGCATTAAGGATCAGATGACTCAGGAAGCAGAGGAAAAAACAAACACGTAACTTTCACCCACATGCTGTAGAGGTTTCCAGTCCTGTCTGATGCACCCTGTATGAGCTTGACGTCATCCACACACCTGTCATGTTACAGCCGTAAGTGCCTGTTTGGGAATCACTGACACACACACGTACTTACTTATACATACACACAAGACAAAAGAAAAAGTGTGCTGTTTGAAAGCGGACATACATGCAAATAAGCACATCACAAATACATGCACCGCATGACAGTAATAGGATTTGCTTCTGATGCAGAAGAGCAAAAGTAAAGATCTGCACAAACAAATATAATCTAATATTATAATAAATTCTGCCAGTGTGAGAGGTTTACAGCTAACTAAATTCACAGACGTAGAGTCATAATGATTGTTTATGTTAGTAATATTACATCCAATCCTTAAATGGCACATACTTATACATACATTTTTCTACAGTGCAGTAGAAATTCACCAGTTTCTTCAGAGTATGCATTGGCTCACAGAAACATATGTAAGTTGTGTTTCAGGGCCAGTCTTTGCTTGAAGTGCTTTTCCTCCACATCTCTTTGTCTCCTGGTGCTTGGTCTAAATATAGGAATACAACCTTTGCATATAGTTCTGCAGGCCTGCCAAGCACACACACACACACATACATCCAGGAACATGCTGCGCACATGTTAGAACACACGCAAATGTTAGAATACACAAATGTATTTACTCATACAATCAGAGAGACTCATTGTGAAAGCACAAACAAACACATACATACAATCAAAAGTTGACCTGCAGTGTGTTTTTTGTATGTGTGTGTACAGTCCAGCAATCATAGCGAGAGAGGGAGAGAGAGAGAGAGCATCCTGGAGGGAGAGTGGGTTATTATTTCAATCAGTGAACAACTGGTTGACAGGTCAGCGTGCACACAGTGACACAAAAACAGTTCAGTGGAACAGGCAAACAACCTGACTCCATGTATAAAATGATGTATTTAACGATGTTTCTGCCCCCAACAAGTTTTAATTTTTTCTGAGAGTCTGCAAAGACCAGTTCTAAACAAACACACAAAACTACATTCAACTAAAAACACTCACAGGTTCACTTTCTATAGTTTCTTTAGGATGAGCCTGCTTTTGATGAAAACAAGCACACATAAACACAGTTTCATAGAGAGGTTCTAGAGTGTGTAAGTCCATTAGGCCACCAAGCCAGGGAAACAAACTGATGAAATATTTACACCTGAGCGTCCCTGTATGTATGTCCATATAAGTTTAGCTCCATGACAGTCTTCGTCCTGCAGAGCATCCTCAGTGGGATATGCTTTTAATGGCAGCCGCCACAGAGGGAGAGTTCACTGCTGTCCTTGTTTCTATGTGGAGGATAAGAAGGCCGTGGAGAAAGGCTGCACAGTCTGACTTCACTGCATATACTTTTATTGATTTTAAAAGTTATGGTTTGGAAATCCTGTCATGTCATTTCACTCTATATTTGTCTGCTGCTTGTTCTCAGATAAGGCCGGTGTTGTTTTATCTTCTTTTTATGACTGAAAAAACAAAACAACAATGACTTCATCCATTCTCCAACTATTGTCAGTGTTCATGGAGTGTGTGTATTCATTACAGTGGACATGGCCGATGCACTTTCCTCTGGACAGCACCGAGATTGTATTTTCGATCTCCAGAGAGCAAAGCTTCTCAAGCCGTGCTCAGGTTGCTTGTTCACTCTGCGAGTTTGACCGGCTGAGAGTCATGTTTGTTGTAATGACATAAAAGGCCATATAAGAACAATATGACAAATGTCTGGATGACAGTGGAGTTTTATGGCACAGAGGCTTGTAGTATATCAGGCGCTGCAGATTAATTAAATGATGGTTTGTTTGCTTTATTGGACTGATGAAAAAGAAGAAAATAACACCAACCTTATCTTTTAACACAGCAAATGCACCACAAGCACTACGGGGAAATTGGTTCTATCGTACCAGCGTCTTTGTCTTCTACTGAGCCATGAAATAGAGGCTCATGATTTCCCTTTAATCTGAAGGACAAAAAGGGGGGGGGGGGGGGGGGGGGGGGGGGGGGGGGGGGGGGGGGGGGGGGGGGGGGGGGGGGGGGGGGGGGGGGGGGTGTG